>WNHD01001150.1:0-21037 GCA_011057455.1 Ganaspis sp. Gsp50
TTGACAGAAATTTGCATAATGTAGACTCTGGAAATTAATTTTAATGAATTCTAAATTCTGGAAAATAAAGCTCGAGTCAGGGAAAAATCAGGGAAAAGTATATATATTATAAATATATTTATATATTAAAAATAATGTACATATATTTGTATATTATAAATATATTTATATGTTACAAATAATGTACATATATTTATATATTATAAATAATGTACATATATATATATTAAAAAATAGCTATTATGGACCACGGGTTTGTAAAATTTTGTAAAAAAAAAAAAAATTACAATAAGTTTTTCAATTTTCTCTATTTCTCTAAGTTTTTATTTAAACTCTTACACAATCAATGACAAACCAGTTTCTAATAATTATAAATAAAATTAAAAGATTAATCGCTCGACTCATAAAATAATTAAAATAATTTAAAATTTTTTACGTTTAGATTTAATTAAAGTCCCCCCGATTAACTAAAATTTATTTAGAATTTTCCTCTTATATTAATTTTATCAATTTTTCAAAAAAGTGAAAAAGAATACATTTTTTTATTTATTTTGTTTAAAAAATAAATAAAATTTAACCTAATAAAATTTTTTCAATCTTTGTTCAAGATTAAAAAATTGTAATTTTTCAGGGTGTCTAACGGTCATGGAAGTCAGGAAAAAGTCAGAGAAAGTCAGGAAATTTTGTTTGAAGTCGGGAAAAATGTTTAAAATAATTGTTAAAAATAAAGAAAAGTAATTAAAAATTTTAAAAAATAATAATAAAAAAATAATAAAAATATTTTTAAAAATAATGTTAAAGTTTATAATGTTAATGTTTAATAAAATAATGTTTAAAGTAATTGCAAATACTATTAATTGATAAAAAAAATTTTTGGATTTTTTACGAATTTTTAAGTTTGAGAACCAAGAGCCAGTTAAATGCAGGAAATTTTTGTTTCGAACCACCCTGTTTTTTACAAATTTAATATTTTATTAATATAACACTCTTTTTTTAATTTTTCTCCAAATATTTGACAATTTTTTAATTATAAATTTATTTACTAATAAAATTATCCTTATTAATGAAATTATGTTTTTTTGAACTATATAAGCTTATTTTTTAATTTAATTTTAATTTAATTATATTCTCATGGAAATTCATTATTTCTCATGGAATCATGTAAATCTCATGGAATTTTTATTTGTACCATGAAAATTTATTGTTTTTATTTAATTTAACATTTTAACTACTTAAAAATATTGAAACTACTTAAAACTAGTTTAAATTTCTTCAGAATACTTCAAAATAATTCCAAATATTTAAAAATACTTAAAATTATACTTTAAAATATTTGCAAATACTTCTCAATACTTCAAAATGTTTTAAAATACTTCAAACTATTTAAAAACACAAATTGTAATTGATTATAATACTTTAATAAATTATATAATCTATCTATCTATTTATCTATGACTTAAAAATATTTAAATATACTTAGTATTATTTTCTTTACTACTGCGTAGTATTTTTTAGGTAAAATATAAAAATAGAAATAATTTTAGCATTTTTAGCTTTGATGTTCATCACGTTACTCTCTATTATTATAAACTTATTTGTAATCTTCTTTTATATACTCTATTACAGGGCTAGAAGAAAAACCTAGAGTAGAAACAAATTCTAAAGTAGAATACAAAATTCTTAAATAGAATACAAAATTCTAAAATAGAATACAAAATTCCAAAATAGAATACAAAATTCTAAAACAGAATACAAAATTCTTAAATAGAATACAAAATTCTAAAATAGAATACAAAATTTCAGAATAGAAGAGAAATTCTAAAAAAGATGTACAAAGGAAAGAAAAATTTAAAATAGAAAAAATAATTCTAGAATAGAATAAAACTTTTTATTTGAATAGCATAGAATAGTAATAACTTTTATTACATTATAATCAAAATACAAATATATTCAATAATTTTTCTTAATCATTTTTTATTCTCTGTTGATTCATTTCGTCAAAAAAATAAAACTATAATTATGATTTTATTTCAATGGTTTTACTTTTAATTTTCGATTAATAATTTTTGTTATTCGACTTTCTATTTATCTGTTTTTTTTTTCAGAAAAAGTTGCATCCGCCCAAAGAGAATTGTCGGGTCTGATGAAACCACTCAAGTGCGACTTGTGCAATGCAGTTGTAAGACATTTTTATTGAATTTTTTTCGAAAATAAAATAGAAAAAGTTTGATTATTCGATGATTATTGAAAACAGGCCGATTTTATTATTTTTACTTAGGCAGCTAAAATATTTACTTGTGCAATTTCACGTGTAGACGAAAAGTAAAAATTTTCTGCGCGAAAGAAAATTTCTGCACAAAGAATAGAAATTTTCTACTCGAAAAGTAGAACTTTTGTATACACAAAAAGTAGAACTTTTCTGTACACAAAAAGTAGAACTTTTCTATACATAAAAAGTAGAAAATTTTTCCAACTGAAGTTATGCGTAAAATTATTTATTCAAAATATTTTTAAATTCAAATATAAATATAAATTTTAATTTTTTTCAAATTGATTGAGTTTTGAATAGAAATAAAATTATTTATTAACATTGATCGCAAATTTTGTTCGTACAAAATACAAATCTGAAAATTCGTATTAAAGAAAAGTAATTTTTTGAAGACATTTTAATTACCTACAAAAAACTGTCTTGAAGGTAATTTTAGAAACATCAAAAAAGTTTTGTTATTTTAGAATAAATTGGAAACAAAAAAATTAAAAACAAAAAAATTAGAAACAAAAAAATTAAAAAATTTAAAATTTTTGTGAAATATTAAAGCATTTATTTAAAAAAAAAACATTTTACAATATTCCTTCGTTGGAGTTTCATTTTTTTTTTTTACTAAATTCTAGAAAGCAAGCATTAAAATTAATTTTAGATTTAATTTAAATTTTAAATTTAAACTTAAATTTTATACTTAAACTTAAATTTTATATTTAAACTTAAATTTTAAATTTAAACTTAAATTTTAAATTTAAACTTAAATTTTATATTCAAAGTTAAATTTTATATTTAAACTTAAATTTTATGTTTAAACTTAAATTTTATATTTAATTTTAGATTATTTTTATTATTTTATCATTATGTTTTGATTTATTTCATTCATTAAAAACCGCGTGGTCTCAAAATTCTTACAGGCAGAGAATTTCTGCGGTTAAAAATATAAAAATTAAAAAAGAAATTTAATTTTTATAGATGAATTAATAAATTTTTCAAATTAGAAAACTAATATAAGAATAGTGTGTAATATAAAGAATAGTGTAATGTATAATTTAGTATTTCATACAAAAATATTATTTAATTCTAAATTTAAACAGTTAGTAAATGATTTGAATGTAAATTAAAAAAACTTCATACCAAGCAAGCATTATTAGAGTTAAAAATATTAATCTACTTTTTAGAAATGAAAAGTTAAAAATTGCGAAATTTGACATTCGGCACATTCAATTTGAAAGCAATTTTCAAGCAATTTTCGACTATTACTTTTTCTGTAGATTATCATATTATTATTATTATTTAAAATTTTTTTATTATTTTTTTTAAACGTCACAACATTATTATTATTATTATTATTATTATTATTATTATTATTATTATTATTATTATTATTATTATTATTATTATTATTTAAACGTCAAAACATTATTATTATTATTTTTTTTTTTTCATTATTATTATCATTATTTAAATTTTTTTTATTATTATTATTACTATTATTATCATTATGACTATTATTATTTTACATTTTTTAACTAAACAAACTTTTTCTTATTTTCCAGATGAATTCGAATCTCCAGGCAAAAAGACATTATGATGGAAAACCTCATCAAAAGAAAGTGTCCATGTTTTTAAATCAAAATGCAAAAAAATTAAAAGTTGATGATGGACAAGTTTCGAGCACGACTGGCAACGATTGGAACAGTTATTGCGAGGTATTTTTTAAATTCTTTATTTTAAATATAGGTACTGTTTTAAAGCGTTTGTAAATTATTTTGTAAAAAATTCAAAATTCAATTTTTTTATTTTTTATTGTAAGGACGATCTAAAGAGTCAATTTTCATTTTGAATTTAAATACAAAAATACAAAGAATATGTGGATAAATTATTTTATTTGCGTCCAATCTTTCAAGTCACAGTTTTATTAATGTTGTATACCTATTATTTTGTATTTTTCCAGATTTGCAAAACGTGGTTTACTTCGCAAATGGACGCCGCTCAACATTATGCTGGAAAAAAGCACATAAAAGCTGCTCATGGATTGAATCGTGCAAAGTATGTTCTAAAAAAGATTCTTGTGCTTTTATTTCAAGTAAAATATTATTTTTTGTGGTAAAAATTATTTACAATCAATAACTTAATTGTAATTTAATGAACGAAACTTAATTTATACTGATATTAATATTTAATTTTAAACTAGTTTTTAATTTTAAATTAATATTTAATTTTAAATTCGTTTGTAATTTTAAATTAGTTTTTAATTTTAAATTAGTTTTTAATTTTAAGGCCATGTGCCAAGGTCACGAATTTTCCCATTGAGCTCTGTGAAAAAATTCGTTTCCTTGACACATGCCCTTAAATTAGTTTTTAATTTTAAATTAATTTTAATTTAATCAAAGCTGGTTTGTTCAATATTAATTTTTTAAAATTTCGTTTGTTGTGAACTAATATGTTTTTAAAGAAAAGTTTGCTAAAATGTATTTTTTATAAATAAGTGTATTAAAAATCAGTTAATTAAAAATTAGTCTGTAAAGTCAGTTTGTTATTAATTAGTTTCTCGTAAATTAGTTGCTTATAAATTAGTATGTTAAAAGTTAGCTTGTTGTTGATTAATTCGTTAAAAATAAGTTTTTTGCAAATTAATTTATTGTAAATTAGTTTCTTACAAATTTCTATGTTAAAAATTAGTTTGTTCTAAATTCGTTTGTTTTTCTAAAAATTAGTTTATTAAAAGTTACTTTCTTAAAAATTAGTCTGTTGTAAATTCGTTTGTTTTTTTAAAAATCAGTTTATTAAAAGTTACTTTGCTAAAAATTAGTCTGTTGTAAATTCGTTTGTTTTTCTAAAAATTAGTTTATTAAAAATTACTTTGTTAAAAATTAGTCTGTTGTAAATTCGTTTGTTTTTCTAAAAATTAGTTCATTAAAAGTTACTTTGTTAAAAATTAGTCTGTTGTAAATTCGTTCTTTTTTTAAAAATTAGTTCATTAAAAGTTACTTTGTTAAAAATTAGTCTGTTGTAAATTCGTGTTTTCATACAAATTACTTTTTTAAAAGTTACTTTATTAAATTAAGTTGAAAGTCAGTCAATTATTAATGACTTTGTTAATAATTAGTTTGCCATAAATTGATTTGTTAAAAATTATTTGGTTGTAAATTTACTGTATTAAATTACTGTATTAAAAACTAGTTCGTCATAAATTATTTTCTTAAATATAGGTTTTTTATAAATCACTTTAATGATTAGTAAAACTAATTGTTGTGCTCTTCTTTCTGCATCGTTATTTTTACTTTCATCACTTTCATAATTAAATAATATTCATAATAATTCATAATAATTCATAATAATAAACACTCTTCTCTTTTATTCGTTTTTATTCACTTTTTTCTTTTCTTTTAGCAATTTTTAATTATTGCCAAGTTCTGACGATTAAATTTGTCTTTTTCAGTCAAAAGAAGAAAGCAGCAAACGAAGTGCCTGTACCTCTTGGTGTTTTTCATCCACCGGATCCACCTCCACTTCCTGTACCGACAATTCCGGTTCCGGTACCAGTTCCAGTTCCAGTTCCTGTGCCTGTTCCAGTTCCAGCGGCGCCATTGTCGGCGCCTCCGGTTCATTATTCACAAGCAGCTTTTCCTCAAACTTTACATTGCGATTTGTGTGGCGTTTCCGCTAATCGCGAAGATCAACTCGAAACGCACAAGCGGGGAGCTCGGCATCTTCGAATGCTCAGATTGAATGGATTGCCTGTCCCCGCTTCTGGTAAAAAAAAAAATATGAAAATTATAATATTGTATAAATTATAAATTAAAAAAGATTCTACTTTTGCGGCATTTTTTTTATGCATTTTTTAAAAACGACTGCTCTTCGAAACATTTGCTAAAATAGAAATTAGGCAATTTTTTAATCATTTTTCCTTGTTGAGGAAGCTTTGTTTCTTTTAGTTCAAAAAAACGTTCGTTTAAAAATAGCTTCGTTTCTTTTAGTTCAAAAAAACGTTCGTTTAAAAATAGCTTCGTTTCTTTTAGTTCAAAAAAACGTTCGTTTAAAGCTAGCTTCGTTTCTTTTAGTTCAAAAGAAATGTTCGTTTAAAACTAGCTTCGTTTCTTTTAGTTCAAAAGAAACGAGGCTGCAAATATTTGCAATTTGAATAATTGACTACATTTTTTATTCTGGATTTTTTGAAGTAAATTATCATTAAAAGCTTCATTCAAGCGAATTGTATTTGTAAAAAGTGGTTCAAAGAGAAGCTTCTGAATTTTGTGATATTCAAAAATATTTGTTTATACGTGTAATTTTTTAATCGAAGGTTAATTTAATAACCTTTTTTTTTTAATATTTTTTGTTTCGTAAAAAATGTTTTATTTTTACGTGTTTTTTGTTGTTTTTTACGTGTTTCAATTGGGGTTTTTTAAACGATTTTTTTCTATTTTACAGTACAAGAACCACAAAGCACACCAACTGTTTCTGGACCGATTGATTATTCAATTTATAGAACGCCATCAGGTGAGTATTTAGTTTTTTGTAATTTTCTGATCGTTCGAAAGTGTGAAAAGTGTCGATTTGCTGCCTCAGTTGGTAAAGAAAAGGCTTTTTATTACTAGTGCGTAAAATGACAACTTTTTATTCCTAGTCGGTAAAATGACAATTTTCTTTTTCACTAGTCGGTAAAGCAACGACCTTTTTTATCACTAGTGGATGAAGTAACAAGTTTTTATCATTAGTGGGTAAATTAGCAACTTTTTTTATCATCAGCGGTTAAAGTAACAACTTTTTACCACTGGTGGTTAAAATGACAACTTTTTTTTATCACCAGTCGGTAAAGTAATAACCCTATTTGTCAACTAGTGGGTAAAGTAACAACTTTTTATCACTGGTGGGTAAAGTAATCATTTTCTCTCCTAGTTAGTAAAACAAGAATTTTCTCCACTAGTGCGAAAAATGATGGTTTGTTCCTCTGGTCGATAATATGATATATTTCCTCTATTTTAATAACTAAATAATAATAGTAATAAAAATAATAATAATAGTAATAATATTTTTTCAGGTCAATATTACTGTGCGCCTTGTAATCTTTCACTGAATTCGGAAATGACTTTTGCACAGCACATAGAGAGCAAAAAGCACAGAAATCAAGTGAATCCAAAAGTGCAACCGACGCCTGTAACGTCCTCTAAAAAATCACACAAGAAGAAATAAAATAAAATTAGTTATTAAGATTACAATCAAATTGTAACTTTTTCTTCGTTCTGAAATTTTATTGTTTCTTTTTCAGAACTAACGAAAAATTTGGCAATTATTTTACAACACATTTTTAAACAATGTGAATTAATATTTGTTTCCGTTTATTAATTATTTGTTATTCAAATATCTTGTTTATTTAAAAAAACAACGAGATTTATGCGATAATATGATTTGTTGATTTATTTAGATGGAAATACATCTATGTTGCAATGAAATAATTGTTTTCAAATTTCCGTTCATCCTTTTGTTGTCTTCTTTATTTTTGTATTATTGTTAATTTTTTGTTGTTTTTTTTATTTGTGTTTGTTTTCTGTTTATTCTTTCTTTATTTTACTGTTTATCTTTTGTTCTTATTTCTTTATATTTTTGTTTGTTTTTGTTCGTTTATTTTTTTGCTTTTTTATTTCTTTTTATTCGTTTATTCCTTTGTTTAGTTTTTGTTCCTTTTTTTTGTTTCTTTTTGTTCCTTTTTTTTTTGGTTATTTTGTTCGTTTCTGATTGTTTTCTATTTCTTTATTTATTTTTTGTTCAAATTTTGTTTTATTTTTCTTTCTTTAAATTTTTGTTTCTTTTTGTTTGTTTATTTTTTTTGTATTTTTCTTTCTTTATTTATTATTTTAATTTTTCGTTCACTTTCCGTTTCATTTTTCTTTCTTTATTTTTTGTTTCCTTTTTGCTTCCTCACAGGAAGCATTGTACTCGTAAAGATTTTCGATTTTCTAAAAATAGACGAAATCGAATTAATTTCACCTAAAAAGCTTAAATTCAAAATTTGAAGTATATGTCCAGATGTATGTATCGACTGAAGTATATAAAATATTTATTTTAACAAACTTATGGAAAAACTTCACCTCTGAAATACTTTCAATTTTTAAAATTGAATTCATATTATTATAACTTCTAAAATAATCATGTTTCAATAATATTTTTTTTTTAAAACTGTTGCAAATAGCTTTTTGAAACAAAAAAAATTCTATGAGAAAGCAAAATGTCAATGAAATGAATATAATTTTCCAATTTCTTAAATTAATTTATACAAAATCCACATTTCACATTTTTCCAAATTTAAATGTGTTCCTGAAATTTTTTTTGCAATTTCTTATTTTTATTCGATTAAGTATAAAAAAAGACAAAATTTTCAGGATTTTAGAAACACTACACTTCTTTGGATCAATGTAAATTTTGACAAAAAACGTGCATCAATTTTCATTTTTTTAAAGGATGAATTGTGTCTCACGTTTTTGCAAATTTGACTGTGTTCCTGAAATTTTTTTTGCATTTTCTTTTTTTTATTCGATTCAGTACAAGAAAAGCCAAAATGCTATTGATTTTAGAAACACTGCACTTCTTTGGATCAATATGAATTTTGACAAAAATTGTGCATCAATTTTCATTTTTTTAAAGGATGAATTATGTCTCACGTTTTTGCAAATTTGACTGTGTTCCTTAAATTTTTTTAGCATTTTCTTTTTTTTATTCGATTAATTATAAGAAAAGCCAAATTTTTTTTGATTTTAGAAACACTACACTTCTCCGGATCGATATGGATTTTGACAAAAATCGTTCATCAATTTTCATCTTTTTGAAGAATAAATTATGTCTCACGTTTTTTCAAATTTGACTGTGTTCCTGAAACTTTTTTTGCATTTTCTTTTTTTTATTTGATTAAGTTTAAGAAAGTACAAAATTTTCAGGATTTTAGAAACACTACACTTCTCTGGACCAATATGAAATTTGCCAAAAATCGTGCATCAATTTTCATTTTTTTGAAGGATGAATTATGTCTCACGTTTTTGCAAATTTGACTGTGTTCCTGAAATTTTTTTTGCATTATCTTTTTTTTATTCGATTAAGTATAAGAAAAGACAACATTTTTTTGATAATAGAAACACTACACTTCTCTGGACCAATATGAATTTTGACAAAAATCGTGCATCAATTTTCATTTTTTTAAAGGATGAATTATGTCTCACATTTCTGGAAATTTGATTCTGTTCCTGAAATTTTTTTTGCATTATCTTTTTTTTATTCGATTAAGTATAAGAAAAGACAAAATTTTATTGATTTTAGAAACACTACACTTCTCTGGATCAATATGAATTTTGACAAAGATCGTGCAACAATTTTCATTTTTTTAAAGGATGAATTATGTCTCACGTTTTTGCAAATGTGACTGTGTTCCTGAAATTTTTTTTGCATTTTCTTTTTCTTATTCGATTAAGTATAAGAAAAGCCAACATTTTTTTGATTTTAGAATCACTACACTTCTCTGGATCAATATAAATTTTAACAAAAATATTGCGTCAATTTTCATTTTTTTAAGAAAAGATTCATGTCTCACGTATTTGCAAATTTGACTGTGTTCCTGATATTTGTATTGAATTTCTTTTTTTTATTCGATTAAGTATAAGAATAGACAAAATTTTCAGGAATTTAGAAACACTACACTTCTCTGCATCAATATGAATTTTGCAAATATCAAATCGACTGTTCTTTATATATAAAGTACATACATATATAATGAAGAATTGATAAAGTAAATGATAATTTTTTATTATTTTTGTAATTTAAAAGTGATTTTCTTATTAGAACTTTTAAAATTACCGTTTTTCTATTACAGTTCCTTAACAAATAAATATTTAGCATTACAAAATGAATATCGACTGACGTATATCAAATATTTATTTTAACAGAAACTTATGGAAAAATGTTTACCCTTGTCTACCTTTGATATTTAAAATTGAATTTATATTATATTATAACTTCTAAAATAATCATTTTTCAGTAATATTTTCTTCTTAAAAACTGTTCCAGATAGTTTTTTAAAATAGAAAATTAAATTCTAGGAAGACGCAAAATGTTCATGACATGAACATAATTTTCCACTTTTTTAATTTAATTTAATTTATTAAGTAAACGGGCTACAATAAGTTACCCTTTTTCCATAAATATTACAACAAAATATGCAGATTGTAGAAAAAATATAAAAATATAAAATATAAAAAAATTTTTGTTTTATTTTTCTTTGTTTATTTCTTTCGGTTCGTTTATTCTTTTGTTTAAATTTTTGTTTATTTTTCTTTCTTAATTCTTTGTTTCTTTTTGTTTATTTGTTTCTTAATTTGTTATTTTTTTGTATTATTTTTTTGTTTTATTTTTCTTTCTTTATTTTTCTATTTCTTTTTGGTAGTTTATTCTTTTGTTTTTTTTTCTTTTTGTTCGTTTTTTTTGTTTTATTTGTTTGTTTCTGATTCTTTTCTTTTTCTTTATTTGTTTCTTTGTTTTTTGATTGTTTCTTCTGTTTGTTTTATTTTTCTTTCTTTATTTTTGTCGCTTTTTCTTCGTTTATTCTTTTGTTTAGTTTTCGTTTTTTTTTCTTATTTTTTTTATTTTTTTTGTTTTCTTTTTCTTTCTTTCTCTTTATTTTTGTTTTTTTTTGTTTCTTTTTGTTTCTTTCTTTCTCTTTCTTTCTTTTTCTTTCTTTTTCTTTCTTTCTTTTTCTTTCTTTCTTTCCTTTTCTTGGCTCTTGTTTGTTTCTATATTTTGTGCGCACATTTTGAAATTTCTGCTCATTAAAAAAGTAAATTAATGAGAATTTCATTTTCGCTTACACACTGGAAAGAGGAATTAATTTTGCGAGAGCTGGTTTAAATTGATTGAAAATAAAGAAAAAAATGTGGCAAGTTTTGAAAATTACTGGTGGTAAATTGGAATAGATGATGAGGAAATAAATATATTAGTCTGGGATATTTAAATTAAATGTCGATTAACATTAAATTAGATTGGCTGTAAATTAAAAGACGATTAAAGCGATAGCTCGTTAAAACGACTAGGCCCCGACTAATCGTCGACATTTATTGAATTAAGAAACCATTAACGCGATGCTTCGCGAAATCGTGTGCGACGTGACATCGCGCGAGAAATTTACGTCTCTCGTTTATACGACCGAACTTGTCTGCGTCTCTTCACCGCCAATGATTTAAACGATAAGATCATTTCAACTTGCGCGATTCCATCCTTTACTGCCACTTATTTTTCGACTTCAAAATTTTCATCTCCATTCAACAACAGTTTTTAATTACAAAAAATTGCACTCGTCAACATTAAATTCAATTTTTTAATTATTTTTTTCTCTTTTAACCTAAAAGAGCAATTTTTACTTTTTGTCTTTTACATTTGTTTACTTTTCATTTATTATTTGTAAATATAATAAATATTATGATAATATAATAAATATTATGATTATATTTAAATAATATAATAATATTTAAATAATATAATAAATAATATTTATATAATATAATAAATAATAAATATGTGACACGATATGAAAAAAGGGACCTTAGAAGCTTTTGAAAATAGGTTATGTTTAATGGTAGTTTTTTCTTGATAAATGCTTTCCTTTTACTTTTTTGCATCCAAAAAAAGTTGTTCTTGAATGTTTAATATATGCACTATTAAGAAGAACTGTTTTTGTAATCAAATAATTAAAAGTGAAGCATTAAGTTAAAACTGTCAGCAAACATAACCTATTTCCAAATGCTTCTAAGGTCAGATCTTTCTTCAAATCGTGTCACATATTTTAAAGTTCTCTCAACAATTTTGTATTTTAACTTTTTTTGAAAAGTGCGTGCAATCCTTTGACATAACCTCCAACTAATCAATAATTTTAAATATAAAAAAATATAATTAAATTTTTAAATTAAAAATAATTAAAATTTATTTCAATTTTTCCAGTTGTACATTTTACAGAAAAAAAATTTTTGAGCCAAAATTTCTTGTCAAATAATAATTACAGTCACACTGTTTTTCACATTTCTTTCACCCCCTCTCGTCTCAAACTTCAGATGCATTAGCGCCATTTTTTTCTACAGATCATCACGGTCATCAAATTCGACCCCCTCCCACTCGAAATCGTGACGTAGTTTATCAACGGACCCTAAAACTACTGTTTAGTTTAAGGTTATGTCACGGGGTTGAACCTCTTTAAGGCCATGTCCAATATTTTGAATGATAAACTAGGGATCTACTTTGATCTTTATTTATTAAAGTTGTTTTTCAAAAATAATAAATCGAGACAGTTTCTTCATGACACAGTTCGAGACTTCTTAAATTGATTTCCAAATTTAAAAAGCGATATCTTTTTTCGTTTAAGCAAAAGTAGTGTCAAAGAAATAAGTCGATATGTTATCGACATTTTTATCGACATTTTTGTGAAACTACTTGCGCTTAAATTGAAAAAGGTATCTTTTTGAAATTTCGGAAATCATCTTAGAAAACCTTCAAGTGAGCATTAAGTTTTGTTATTGTTTTTGAAAACAACTTTAGAAAAAGGGAAGATAATTGTAGGTCCCTACATTATCATTCAGGATTTTTGACTTGGGTCCAAGAACTCGGTTAATAAGTTAGGCATCTACGTTAGTTTTTATTTTTTCCTGAAGTTTCTTTTTAAAAATAATAATAAGTCAGACATTCATAACGCACTTGAAGGTTTCCTACAATGATTCCCAAAATTTGAAAGCAATATCTTTTTTAGTTTCTCTGTAAGCAGTGAGAAACTAGTGAGTCGATAACAAACTTACCGACATATTAGTTTCTCACTACTTACAGCGAAACTAGAGAAGATATTTCTTTCAAACTAGCGTAGGAAACCTTCAAGTGCGTTATGAATGTCTGACTTATTATTATTTTTAAAAAGAAATTTCAGAAAAAAATAAAAATTAATGTAGATTCCTAACTTATCGACCGAGTTCTTGGACATGACCTTAATGGCAGTAACTTTTAGAGAGAAAATAGATGTACAGTTTAGAATATTAATTAATTGTAATTGTTTAAAAAAGAACAAATGTAGCATGTGCTTTTGCACATGCGCAGTATTATATTCTGACATTAACACATGCGCAGTAGCACTCTATGACATTTGCACATGCGCAGTAGTACACAACAACATTTAGACTTGCGCAGTAGTAGATTATCTTCTTTCTCTTCTCGTTTATTCATTGGCCGTTGGCGCTTGCTCTTAAAGTAGTAGGTTCTGACATTAACACATGCGTAGTAACACTCTGCGACATTTACACATGCGCAGTAGCACTCTACGACATTTACACATGCGCAGTAGCATTCTATGACATTTACACATGCGCAGTAGTACTCGACGACATTTACACATGCGCAGAAGTATTCGACGACATTTACAAATGCGCAGAAGTACTCACCGACATTTATACATGCACAGTATAGTATTGTAACATTATCACGTGCACAGAAGTATTCTACGATATTTACACATGCTCAGTGGTACATTACAACATTTACACATGCGCAGTAGTACACTATGATATTTATACATTTACGCAGTAGTACTTTACGACATTTACACATGCGTGCTATTATATTGTGACATTTACACATGCGTGCTATTACATTGTGACATTTACACATGCGCAGTAGTATTCTACGACACTCAGACATGCGCAGTAGTACTCTACGGCATTTACACATGCGCAGTAATATTCTACGGCACTCAAACATGCGCAGTCGTATTTTACGACATTTACACATGCGCAGTAGTATTCTATGACACTTAGACATGCGCAGTAGTATTCTACGACACTCAGACATGCGCAGTAGTGTTCTACGACTTTTGCACATGCGCAGTAGTATTCTACGACACTCAGACATGCGCAGTAGTGTTCTACGACTTTTTTACATGCGCAGTAGTATTCTACGACATTTAAACATCCGCAGTAGTACATTACAACATCTATCAACGCATTCTACATTTCACTGATCCTTATTTTCTCGAAAAGTTAACTTTACTATCAATTTTTAAAAAATGACACAAAATTAGAATACCTGTAGCGCATTCCTTTACATCTCTTGTAAAAAAAAAAATCTAGTGTAAATTACAATATTTCTACAGATTCAAAAAGTAGTGACAGACCCCGAGTTGGAAAGCAAAAGCAAAGTGATTCTATGAAGTTATTTAAAGACAAACTCGAAGATTCCTAACAATTAAAATTCCAAGTGACCTCTACATCCTCGAGATGACATATTAGTCCATCTAAGATGAAAAGTGAATAAGGCCCCGATGTCAAGACACGACGAGGGGGTGAAGGGACATAGTAGCTGTCGTGAATTCATAAAGGGGGGGTAGAGGGATTCGAAAAACAAACTCGTTAAAAGCGGACGAGAAGTCATAAAAATGGGATGTGCAGGTATATACTAACGATCCACAAGTTCGTGTCGAGGTTGATCCTAATCTAGCTATGCGAGATGAGACTCGAGTGAGTCCAGTCGAGTCTCTGGTGGTAGTAGAATTTCAAATGAGAGAAAAAAGGCGATTGAGGAAAGAAAAAAAGAAGGAGCAAGAGAGAAAGAGAGAAGGAAAAAAGGGAAGACGAAGAAGGAGGAGAAAAAGAAAAAGAGGGGGAAAAAAAGAGGACGGAAAAAATATGGACGCGCTGCTAAATTGCCGTAGGACGAGTTTTGCTCCGGGATCAAGCAAGACGCTATATGGCCATTATAAATGCAAAACGAAGAGAGCTGGCCTCGCGATTCCTTATGGCGACTTTTCGAAAATAATTCGAGTACTTGTCATAAATTCCTTGTGCTCCTCGCTCGCAGATGAGACGAGATCATTGGCTTTTTTGGGCGAGAGCGCCAACATTTTCCCATGAATCGTCAAACTTACGATGATAATTAAAAAGGTGGAGGCCTCTGTTTTTATTTCAAATCTGACAGTGGAGAGTAAGAGAGAGAGAGAGAGAGAGAGAAAGGTGAATTTATTTGTACGAGCTCATGAGAGAATTGGCTAATTTATATAACGCAATTTGAATTATTTCCTCAAGACTTTTATTCCCGGTGCCAATTGCCTAATTTGCTTTGCATTGCTAAACGCTGGTCAATTGAAATTTTAAATCCTTATTCGATTCGGCTCATTTACTGTATTATGTATATCCTATACAGCTAGTTTACTACTGTGGAATGTCGATATCTTTGAAATCAGACATGAGTTGTCTTTTTTTTGGCCCGACTGATGGATTGAGAAATAAGTCAAGGCCCCCTCAAGTTTCTGTGTATCCTAAACTGAAAAGCAAAACGGCAAATTGATTTCAATTGTAAAATATAGACAGTTTTGGGTCCGCGTGCAATAAGCGCCTCTGTGTGTGTAGGAATGTAGCCTCCTTGAGACAGGTTCTGCGCAAGAAAGAGGAAAGAGAGAAGAGAGAGGAAAAAGAAGGAAGAGAAACAGTTAAAGAAATTAGAAGCAATGAAAGAAGAAAAAGTAAGGAAGGAAGAGAAACAGTTAAAAGAATTAGAAGCAATGAAAGAAGGAGAAGAAAAAGTAATAAAGAAGAAGACAAAGTAAATAAATAGAAAGAAAGAGGGAGGAAGGAAGAGAAACAGTTAAAGAAAGTAGAAGCAATGAAAGAAGAAGAAAAAGTAATAAAGAAGAAGACAAAGTAAATAAATAGAAAGAAAGAGAAAGGAAAGGAAAGAGGGGGAATGAGAAGAAATAAAAGAAAGGTGATAAAAGGAGGATGAGAGGAAGAAGAAAAAGAATAGTACCGGGAAAGACTGTAGGTAAAGAAACGAAATAAGGAAAGGAGAGAACGAAAAGCAGAAAAGAAAAAAGGAAGAATAAGAAACAACAAAAAAGGTGGTGAAATAAAATAAAATTGACAAAAGTGCTAAATTGGTGCAGATGGAAAATAAAAAGGAAGAAAGGAGAAAGAGAAGGAAAAGAAGGGAACGATTAGAAAGAAGAAGCAGAACAAGCACAGGAAAAAGTAACAAGAAATGAAAGAGAATAAGAAGCAGAATATTAGAAAAAAACAAGAATAATGACAAGGAGGAGGAGAACCAATGATAGGACAAAAACAGGAATATGAGCAATAACAAGAATATGGACAAAGAAAATGACAGGAAACAGAAAGTAGAAAAACAATCATAAAGAAAACTAGATTGAGAACAGGGATGGAAAAAAATAATAACAAGAACAAAAACAAAGAACAATAATAATGAGAGCAAAAACAAGAAGAAAAATAATAACAAGAACAAACAAAAGAACAAAGATAATAACAAGAACAAAAACAAGAACAAAAACAAGAACAAAAACAAGAACAAGTATAATAACAAGTGCAAAAACAAGAACCAAAATAACAACAACAACAAGAATAAACGATGCTTCCCTATGAGGAAGCAATAATAAAAAGTACAAAAAAAGAAGAAAAATAATAACAAGAACAACAACAAGAACAAAAATAATAACAAGAACACACACAAGAACAAGAACAAATAATACAAAGTCCAAGAAAAAATAAAAATAAAAATAAGAACAAAAAGTAGAACAAAAATAATAAAAAGTCTAATAACAAGCACAAAAAAAGATAAAAATAATAAAAAAACAAAAAAAAGAACAAACATAAGAAAAAGATAAAAAAAAGAACAAAAATAATAACAAAAGCAGAAATAAGAACAAAAATAATAACATTGAACAAATACTGGAAAAAATTAATAACAAGAACAAATACAACAATAAGAATAATAACAAGAACAAAAAAGGAACAAAAATAATAAGAACAAAAACAAGAAAAAGAATAATAGCAATAACAAAACCGAGGACAAACATAATAAAAAGCCCAAATAAGAAGAAAAATAATAACAAGAACAAAAAAAGAACCAAAACAATAACAAGAAAAGATTAATAACAAGGACAAAAAAAGAACAAAAACAAGAACAAGAATAATAACAAGAGCAAAAACAAGAAGAAAAATAATAAGAACAAACAAAAGAACAAAACTAATAACAAGAACAAAAACAAGAACAAAAATAAGAACAAAAACAAGAACAAGAAAAATAACAAGAACAAAAACAGAACAAAAATAATAACAGGCACAAAAACAGGAACAAACGTAATAAAAAGTCCAAAAATAAGAAGAAAAATATTAACAAAAACAAAAACAAAAATAAGAATAATAACAAGAACAAAAGAAGAACAAAAATAATAATCAGAACAAAAACAAGAACAAGAATTATAAGAAGAACAAAAATAATAGGATTAAAATTCAAGAACAAAAAAGAACAAGAATAATAACAAGAACAAAAACATGAACGAACATAATAAAAGTCCAAAAAAGAAAAAAAATAGTAAAAAGTACAAAAACAAGAACAAGAATAATAACAAAAACAAAAATAATAAAAAGCAAAATAAAAAGAACAAGAATAATTACAAGAACTAAAACAAGAACAAGAATTATTACAAGAACTAAAACAATGATAAGAATAATAACAAGAACAAAAACAAAAATAAGAATTATAGCAAGAACAAAAATATAAAGATTAAAATTCAAGAACAAAAACAAGAACAAGAATAATAACAAGAACAAAGAAAAGAACAAAAATATTAAGATTAAAAACAAGAACAAATAATAAAAACTCCAAAAAAAGAATAAAAATAAGAACAAGATTAGAAACAAGAACAAAAAAAAGAAATAAAATAATAACAAGAACAAAAACAAGAACAAGAACAAGAATAATAATAAGAACAAAAAAAGAACAAAAATAATAACAAGAACAAGAACAAGAATAATAACAAGAACAAAGAAAAGAACAAAAATAATATCAAGAACAAAAACAAGAACAAGAATAATAACAAAAACAAATAAGAAGATCAAAAATAATATCAAGAACAAAAACAAGAACAAAAATAATAAAATGTCAAAAAAAGAAGAAAAATAATAACAAGAACGAGAAAAACAAAAATAATAACGAGAATTAAGGCAAGAACAAGAATAATAACAAGAACAAGAATAAGAATAACATAAGGAAGAAGAACAAGATGGAGAACAAGAAAAACAAGATATAGAACAAGATCAAGAAGAAAAAACAAGAAGATGATCAGAAAAACATGTATAAAGAAAGAAGGAATAGTTAACGACATAGATAAAGTAGAAGAAATAGAATAGCGTGTAACAAGTTGTCTATTAAATTATTTTATTTCTTTCCTTTTTCATGGATTTCTAGACAATTCTTCTTACATTTTCAACGCTTTTGCTCCATTATAATAGAAAATCACCTGAGACTTGATAATTTTTAAAAATTAATCACATCAACTTATTTACATTTAAAATAAAGAAATTTGAAATTTTGTGCAATAATGTACGTGACCCTACGATTCCTTATCAGAATAACAGAATCTCAATAACAATTTTGCCGATTTCGATAAAATTTAATACCCTTATTTACCATACCTAAATTATTTATAAGCGCACTCCTTTCGAAAATTTTCCACAAATGGCATCAAAAGTGCTAAGCCAAAAGGTTATCAAAATTATAAAAAAAAGTGCCTCACATCATTTGTGAACAAAATCTTTTTACAAATCTCCATAAAATCTAGTCTAATTATCTAGTCTAATTTATTACGCCCAAATAATTTAAAAATATCACTTAGACCGATTTCGACAAAATTTGATACGCCAATTCAAAACACCCGAAATCCCGTTATCTGAATTATTCTAAAGAGCATTTAATTCTGCTTCTTGACTCGTTTTTTTGTTTCTTCATTTCATCATGATTCCCTTTTACTGAAACGCATCGACGACTCCGTCCTTTTTCCACTTCCGGTCTGATGCTCGAGATGAGCCACGGAGGTAGGAGAAAAGTCGCATAGTTTAATGGTGGCGGTGTTGCGGTGTTGAATTTGATGGAAGAATTCAGTACGATACGATGACTGGAGGATTTCCGAGAAGCGAGAGAGGGCCGAGTTCGTCACGCATTCACTTGCAATCGAATACGATCCAGACGCCGCAACGAAAAAAATCAATCACTCAGACCTTCCAGCCAAGGATGAAGAGGAGAAAAGAGAAGAGTTTGGCCCCTCGCCGATCGACCGGATTGCGAATCGAACGCAAACAACATAAAATCGATCGGGCGGAAACCGCCAGCCATGCTTGGTCAACGATCGAGAAAGTGTCCAACGAAAAACCAAATTGCCTCAATATCGACCTCGAGCAAATATTTTTCACGTCATCCACACCTCCTGTCTCAATTCTCGCATTACTTTCACAATACCAACTCAAAATGCAATCGCAACTTTTATATTAACACGTTTTCCGATAATTCACTCTTTTGCCCTAGATCCGCCATTTTGAATTTTGATAAACTCACTTCAGATTCAGATTCGCAATCAGCGACCTCAAAAACCCCCGGGAAATGAAATTTATGCCAATTTAGTGGATTTTTGTGTCTTGGACGCCATTTTGGACCCGCCATTTTGAAAATTGGAATTTCAGTGCCAGATTCGTAATCAGCGATCCCAAAAACCCCCGAGTAATGACAATTAGAACAATTTAATCGATTTTCAATATTTTGAGCGTCATTTTGGATCCGCCATTTTGAAATTTGAGATTTCAATGTCAGATTCGTAATCAGCGACCCCAAGAACCCCCGAGTGATGCCAATTAGACCAATTTAGTGGATTTTCAACATTTTGAGCGCCATTTTAGATCCGCCATTTTGAATTTTGAAATTTAAATATCAGATTCGTGATCAACGACCCCAAAAACCCCAGGTTTATCAAATTCATGCCAATTTAATGGATTTTTATGTTTTGGACGCTATTTTGGATCCGCCATTTTGAAATTTGAGATTTCATTAGCCAGATTCGTAATCAGCGACCCCAAAAATCCCCGAAAAACTATATTTATTTTGATTAAGTAGATTCTTAAAATTTTTGACGCCATTTTGAATCCACCATTTTGAAAATTGGAACTTTAGTGTCGGATTCGTAATCATCGACCCCAAAAACACCCGGATAATAAAATTCATGCTGATTTAGTGGATTTTTCTGTTTTAAACGCCATATTGCATCCGCCATTTTGAATTTTGAATTTTTAATGTGAAATTCGTAATCAGCGACCTCAAAAACCCCTAAGTAACTATATTTGTTTCGATTAAGTGGATTTTCAACTCTCGCCGCCATTTTGGACCCGCCATTTTGAATTTTGAAAACACAATGTCTAACTCAAGTCAATTGATTATTCATTAATAATGCCAAGTTGTTAATCTGGGACCCTAAAAACACCCGACAAACAAAAGTTTCAAGCAAAAATGTTAAAATTGTCATAAATTGTCCGCCATATTGCATCCGCCATTTTAAATTTTGAAATTTCAACTTTAGATTCGTAATCAGCGACCTCAGAAACCGCTTAGTGACAATATTTATTCTGATTAAGTGAATTTAAGTTTTCTGACGCCATTTTGGAACGGCCATTTCGAATTTTCAAATTTCATTGGCAGATTCGTAATCAGTGACCCCAAAAACCCCCGTGTACCGATATTTATTCAAATTAAGTGAATTTATAATTTTTTTGACGCCATTTTGGAACCGTCATTTTGAATTTTGAAATTTTAATGTCATATTCGTAATCAGCGACGCCAAAAACCTTCGAAAAACGAAATTTTTCGGCAATTTAGTGAATGTTAAAATTTTTGACGCCATTTTGGATCCACCATTTTGAATTTTCAAATTTT
>WNHD01001150.1:21131-44024 GCA_011057455.1 Ganaspis sp. Gsp50
TGTTAAAATTTTTGACGCCATTTTGGATCCACCATTTTGAATTTTCAAATTTTATTGTCAGATTCGTTATCAGTGACTCCAAAAACTTCCGAGTAACGGTATTTATTCAAATTAAGTGAATTTATAATTTTTTGACGCCATTTTGGAACCGTCATTTTGAATTTTGAAATTTCAGTGTCAAATTCATCATCAGCGACGCCAACAGCCTTCAAAAAACTATATTTAAAGCAATTTAGTGAATCTTAAAATTTTCGATGCCATTTTGTATTCGCCTTTTTCAATTTTGAAATTATAATGAGAAATTGTTAATCAACGATCCTAAAAAACCCAAGTGTTAATTTTTTTAAAAAAAAGTAATAAAGTTTTCAAAAAATGCGTCCGTTCATGAAAATTTAATTTCAAAATCGAAGGCCAAGGCTCCAAAAAACTGGAGTAAAGATATTATTACAAATTTTACCGAATTTAGATATTGATCCGCCATTTTGGATCCGCCATGTTTAATTTTGCAAATCCCATTTCAAATTTGTTATCAGTTTTGCTTTCGAGTGACAAGTTGAATTAACTGGATTTTGATCTTTGTCCGCCATATTGGAGACGCCATTTTGAATATTTGTATTTAAATTATTTTATTATTTTTTAATGTTTTTAAATGTCTGTTTCTTGGGGTCTTTTTTTAAGGAAACGGGATTTAATAAATAGAAAATGAGAGTATTGTGGAATAAAATGATTTTTGTACGATATGTGGAAAAAATGTGAAGAAAAGAAAATGAAAATGGGGAAGAGTTAATCGATGCATTAAAGTTGTCTATCTACGAAGAAGAAGGTGAGTCTTGAATTGCCTCCATTTACAGAAGTAGAAAGCAATTTTCCTCGACGAAGAGAGTCCCTTGAAAAAAGGTTGTAATCAATGAGGACCGGAAGCTGCATCAGCCCTCCTTTTTATCCCTGGAATTGGATTGCCTTTAGCTTTAAAGCCTGCCGTTCATGCGAAGATCCTACTCAAAAGACTCACTGGACAGGGTAAGTATTTATTGTAACCTTTTTTCACTATTACCCTAAAATAACAAAAAAGACACTTTCAAAAGCAATAATTTGTCAATTTTATCCGAAAAATTGAGTATTTAGTTCGATTTGTTATTCTTTTAGAGAGTTGAAGAAAATCTTTTGAGAATTTCACTAAAAAATTTCCGTGGAAATTCTGTGGAATTATTGTGGAATTTCCGTGGAATTATTGTGGAATTTCCATGGAATTATTGTGAAATTTTCTATATGGAAATTTTATTGCAATTTTACTGTGTGATATTTCTGTAAAAAGTTGAAGAAAATTTTTACGGAATTCCACACAATTTTAGTGTAAATTCTGTGGAATTTTTATAGAATTTCCACGGAATTATTGTGGAATTTTCTATATGGAAATTCTTTTGCATTTTAAAAGAACTTCTATAAAACTTCTTTAGAGAGTTCAAGAAAATTTGTACGGAATTTGACAAAAGATTTTTTAAAATCCTTTGGAATTTTTATGGAATCTCCATGGAATTTTTGTGGAATTTGACTGGAATTATTGTGAAACTTTCTATATGGAAATTCTATTGCATTTTTACTGTGATATTTCTATAAAGAGTTCAAAAAAAATTTATGCGGAATTCCACAAAATTATAGTGGAAATTCTGTGCAATGTTTGTGGAATTTTTGTGGAACTTCTGTGGAACTGTTGTGGAATTTCCATGGAATTATTGTGAAATATTCTATATGGAAATTCTATTGCAATTTTACTGTGTGATATTTCTGTAAAGAGTTGAAGAAAATTTACACGGAATTCCACAAAATTTTAGTGTAAATTCTGTGGAATTTATATGGAATTTCCACGGAATTATTGTGGAATTTTCTATATGGAAATTCTTTTGCACTTTAAGAGAACTTCTGTAAAACTTCTTTAGAAAGTGCATGAAAATTTGATAGGAATTTCACAAAATATCTGTTATTATTCTATGAAATTTTTATGGAACTTCCATGGAATTATTGTGGAGCTTCCATGGAATTCCATTGTTCCACTGTTGTGTAACTTTCCATATGTATATAAAATTTATATTAAATGTTCACCGAACTTGACAAATTATATGTTAAAATTCTCTGGAATGGCGGACCATTTTTTGAAAATTATTCGATTTTCATAAAACTTGGTTTCTGGGGTCGCTGATTACGAATCCGGTCATAATTATTTAAAATTCACAATGGCGGATCCAATATGGCGGACCATTTTTTGAACAATGTTCGATTTTTATGAATCTTGGTATCTAAGGGGTTTTTGGTGGTCGCTGATCACGAATTTGATTATAATTCTTTAAAATTCAAAATGGCGGATCCAACATGGCGGACCATTTTTTGAAAATTATTCGATTTTCATGAAACTTGGTATCTGGAGGTTTTTGGGGTAACTGATTACAAATCCGATCATAATTATTCAAAATTCAAAATGGCGGATCCAATATGGCGGCCCATTTTTTGAAAATTGTTCGATTTTCATAAAACTTGGTATCTGGGGGTTCTTGGGGTTGCTGATTACGAATCTGATTATAATTCGTAAAAATTCAAAATGGCTGATCCAATATGGCGGACCATTTTTTGAAAATTGTTCGATTTTCATGAATCTTGGTATCTAAGGGGTTTTTGGGGTCGCTGATCACGAATTCGATTATAATTCTTTAAAATTAAAAATGGCGAATCCAATATGGCGGACCATTTTTTGAAAATTATTCGATTTTCATGAAACTTGGTATCTGGAGGTTTTTGGGGTCACTGATTACAAATTCGATCTTAATTATTCAAAAATCAAAATGGCTGCTCCAATATGGCGGACAATTTTTTGAAAATTGTTCGATTTTCATAAATTTTGGTGTCTGGGGGGTTTTTGGGGTCGCTGATCACGAATTCGATTATAATTCTTTAAATAATATTGTTGAATAATTCTTTAAAATTAAAAATGTCGGAATGGATTTTTGAAAATTGTTCGCTTTTCATGAAACTTGGTATCCTGGGAGTTTTTGGACCCCCTGATTACAAATCCGCTCTTTTTTCTTAAAAATTCAAAATGGCGGACCATTCTTTTTTCTAAATTGTTGATTCACGATAATTAATGAACGGCGCATTTTTAACATACTTTTATTTCGTAATAAGAACTACTTAATTTTAGTTTTGAGGTTACGTTGATCGGTAAAACAAATATCCCTAAATAAAAAAAAAATTCACAAATGTTTTTAAAAAATTTCAAAAACTAAAATAAAAATGTTTTTTTCTATCCTAAAAAACAGTACATTTGCAAGTCCAAGTCACAGATATTTCTAATTTCGCTAATGAACGACTAACCGAGTTAGCACTAAAGGGAAGTGCATAAGTTTGTCAAGTGGAAGTGAATGCTCCCGATCCTTTGTCTTTAACCGCCTCCATTGTTCCTGCTGCGCCTTTCCGAGCTGAAATAATTTTTTTCCCCTTTTTTTTTAATTTTTATCATTGACCCAGAAGTAAGGTGGACTCTCGTCTTCACGCAACCTTTCGAAAATGCGTACAATTATTTCTCGATTAGGGAGACACAAACACGATTGTGTGGGTTGATGAGAACGCTGTGGAAATGTAATGGGTGGCTGGGACAGTGGGAAGAGGCACGAGGTATGGTGGGGGAATGGAAAGGGGGAAGGGGGGCGAGCGCAGAAGTTGGACAAGGGGGCAAGGGGGCGCACCGTAATGCTTCGCAGAGCGCCTAATTGCGGAAGCTCCAAGAGGACAATTCAAGAATTAATAAATGTTTTTTGTCATCTGGGTCCCACGACAGAGGGAATATGAAAAAGATTATCGACTTTGAAAGAAACTGTTAAATTTTCATGCTGCTAAAAAAAGTTATTCAAAAAGTTCATTCTTCGTTTGTAATCACGCTCGAATAATGAGAAAAGATGGGACTGAAAAGTCAAGGAGATAATTGAGAGAAAATTGGAAAAAAGAATTTTCGATGAAATTTTGAATCCTCGAGAGAAAAGGATAATTATTTGAAGATAGTTGACGAAGGAAAGTTGTGTCAAAGGTGGGTCGGAAATAATTAATCATTTTAAAAATTTGTAACAATTGTAAACATTGTACAAATTTGTAAAAAATTGTACAGATTTGAAAAAAAATGTACAAATTTGTAAGAAATTGTAAAAATATGTAAAAATTTGTAGGTTATGTTTGATGTTGGTTTTAACTTAAATAAATCTTTGTTTTTAATTATCTGGATTAATCGAAAATAGTCCTTCTTACAGTGAGAGAAATGTTTGCTTGAATTGAAACAGTTTGACTTAACAGAATTGCTTTAAAGAGTTTTTTGGTTGACCTAACATAATTGATGTAAACAATTTTTTGTTTGATTTAAATAAATATTTATTTGTTATAAACTAATTAAAAACTTTGCCTTCCTCTATTCAAAGAGATAATTTATTTTGTTCGATTTAAAGTACAAAAATTTGGTTCATTAAATCACTCTTTTTCGATGCAAAAGAATTTGTTTAATAAACTTTATAAATAAATAAAAAGAATGTTGACTATTTTTGTTGAAACTGGCTTTAATTGATGGGAAATTTTGTGAGCTTTAATTTAAAAAAAAGAACGTTGAAATACGTTAAAAATTGCGAGCTAAAAGTTATTTTGTTCAGAGACACTTTTTTCAATTCGTTGGGCGCTATTTTTCAAGGTCACTTGTTTTTTATTTAAATACACATGCGCAGTAGTCAAATATGGCAATTGTCTATGCGCAGTTGTCACTGAGGGTAAAAGCACATGCGCAGTATTTCAAAACGGTTTGTTTCGGATGCGCAGTAGTCAAATATGATCGGTAAACATGCGCAGTAGTCACTGAGGAGAGAAACGCATGCGTAGTAATTAAGTAAAGAGTATTACGGATGCGCAGAAGTCATATATGATAGTCTGTGCGCAGTAGTCACTGAGAATAAGAACACATGCGCAGTAGTTAGATGTGGCCAGTAAACATGCGCAGGAGGATAGAAACACATGCACAGTAATTAAATGTAATTTATTATGGATGCGTAGTAGTCAAATATGGTCGACAAACATGCGCAGTAGTCACTGAGGATAGAAGCACATGCGCAGTATTTAAAAGTAGTTAGTTACGGGTGCGCAGTAGTCAAATGTGATAATTTAACAAGCGCGAAATGTATATTAGTCAGTTACGCATATGCAAAAGTCAAATATGATCATTGTCTATGCGCAATAGTCACTGAGGATAGAAACACATGCGCAGTATTTAAAAGTAGTTCATTTTGGGTGCGCAGTAGTCAAATATGATGGGTAAACATGCGCAGCAGTCACTGAGAATAGAGCAACGTGCGCAGTAGTCACTGAGGATAGAAAGTAGTAGTCAAATATTATAATGTATCATGCGCAGAACGTAGAGTAGACAATCAAGCCTGCGCAGTATTCACACGTAACAGATACTTATGCGCAGTAGTCACAAATGTTTGTTAAACATGCGCAGTAGTCACCAATGGCAGTTTTATGAGCGCAGTAGTCGACAATGACTCTTTTATATTCGCATCAGTGGCAGTTAAACATGCGCAATAATCACGAATGGTAGTTACGCTTGCACAGTATTCGACAATGTGATTTAAATATGCGCAGTTGTCACGAATGATAATTACGCTTGCGCAATAGTCACGAATGATAGCTACGCTTGCGCAAAAGTCACGAATGATAGTTATGCTTGCGGAATAGTCACGAATGATAGTTACGCTTGCGCAGAAGTCGCGAATGTCATTTAAACATGCGCAATAGTCACGAATGGTATTTACTCTTGCGCATTGGTCACCATTAGCATTTATACATGCGCAGTAGTCACTAATGACACTCATACATGCGCAGTAGTCACCAATGACACTCATACATGCGCAGTAGTCACCAATGACAATTACGCTTGCGCAGTAGTCGCCAATAACACGTATACATGCGCAGTAGTCACTAATGACATTAATACATGCGCAGTAGTCGCCAATAGCTCTCGCACATGCGCAGTACTTAAATTCGACACAAAAAGATGCGCAGTAGTCACCATGTCAGTCACACATGCTCACAACACTCACACATCTTAATGAAATCATGATTCCATCTACAAAATTTTCACAATTCCTCAACTGTGAAAGAAATTAATTGCAAAAAAATTAGTTAAAAGGTACTTTTGAAGAAATAGTGTTTTATCAAACTGTAGGTCGTGTCAAAGTGGTTGGAGATGGCGATCACGATTCACGAAGCGGAGATTCGACCTTGTAGGCGTAGGGGATACGAACGCGGCGACCACCAATGTCGAATCAGGCAACGACGAGAAACCAGAAGATTGAGACCAAATTGAGACCTACGTGAAGTGCGGGCGGCGTAATGTCATCTGGAAATGAGGTTGGTTTCATTTCCGTTCTTCAGACTCATTAATTTCAATTATTGTTTGTTTAACTCTTTTTCGTCCCAAGATTTAAATCAACTTAATGGTTTTTGTTCTTTCCCTTCTTTTTTCTCCACATTTTATTTTCATAATTACCAATTTTACCATTTCATTGTTGCAGTAAACAAACCGAATTAAACTGTGCACAAATCGTACTCTTTCCATGGGGTACATAACCTATTTGTTGGATTTTACAAAAGTGACTACGATTTTGTTAACTTTTACGCAACATTTTTTTGAATGAAACAAATAGATCTGTCTAGCCTGACGTAATTAGAATAAAATACAAGTTTTCTTTAATTCAAGTAAATCTTTATTTGATATTAGCAAATGAATAAGATTTATTCCACTGACTCGAAGAAATAATTTTTATCGCTCATGTAAAAAAATTATTTGCTTTGAAGAAACAATTTACTTCATACAATTATTTCTGGCCTGTGATTTAACATGAAAAGTTACGAATACTTTTGTATATCTTATAATGGCCACGCGGATTAGGCGCCTGTCTCTGAGGACGTCAGAGTCGAGGGTTCAATTCTCCAACCCGATGGATTTTTTCTTAAGTGGATCTTTGTTTCCGTATAAACATAATAACATAATAATCATCATCAGAAAATAACAATCATAATGATATAATAATAATATAATAATAATAATAATAATAATAATTTAATAATAATAATTTAATAATAATAATTTAATAATAATAATAATGATAATAATAATTATACTAATAATAACAATAATAATAATAATAATAATAATAATAATAATAATAATAATAATAATAATAATAATAACAGTAACCTCAATCAGCTTTAAGAATCGTTCACAAATTACTTCACGAACTTTTTCGACATTTTTGAACCTCCCCCCCCCTCTTCTTTTTAGAACGTGACGCCATTTTTGAACTTCCCCTTATCACTATTTAATAATAATAATAATAAAAATAATATTAATAGTAATAATTTACCCCCAGCTGGCTACAGAAATACTTTCTCTTTTATTAAGAACATTGTTAAAAAATTGTTATAAAAAGAATAAAAATATATTAAATGTTAATAGTGTTGCTTTACACTGCTCAAAAAAGATCAGACAAGTGTCTTTCTTTATTTAAAGTCGGCTACGGACACACCAAGTCATTCAAACACACAAAATGATTATTAAAAAAGAAAATAAAAATTCAAAACATCACAACAATTAATATTTTAAAAAATGATATAAAAAAAGCATTAAAAAATTATCTTCCCCTCTCATAAAGAATTGAACCCCGTGGCATAACCTCAAACTGAACAATAGTTTTAATTAAAGAATGAAAATATAATTAAAATTGATTTTAACAAATTTCGAAAGATCCACTTGTACAATTTGCAGAAAAAATTAGTCTGACCCAAAATTTATTGTAAAATAATAATTATTTAACATTTTGTGTTTTTTTTCAAACTTTGTAAACAATTGCAATTTTTATCATATTTTAATAAGCAATAGCTCATTTTGTTCATAAACGTTTCTCTACAGTTCTGTTTGTTTTATTTTATTGTACATATTTTTTTACTGTTATTTTTATTGTTGTTGTATTTTGTGTATTGTAACTGTTATTTTTATTTTATATTTTTTTTTATTTTTGTTGTTACTGTTATTTTTATTGTTGTAGTTTTTATTTATTTTTGTTATTAATGCTATTTGTATTGATGTTATATTTTTTGTTGTTGTAACTGTTATTTATATTGTTGTTGTATTACAGTTATTTAAGTTTGTTACTGTTATTATTATTTTTTTTTATTTTTGCTGTTACTGTTATTTTTATTGTTGTTGTATTTATTTTACTTATTTTTGTTGTTACTGTTATTTTTATAGTTGTTGCATTTCTTTCATTTATTTTTGTTGTTACTGTTATTTTTATTGTTGTTGTTTTTTTAATTCATTATTGTTGTTGCATTTATTATTTTTGTTACTGTTTTTATTGCTGCCATTTTTATTGTTGTTGCTGTTTTATTTTTGTTGTTACTGTTATTTTTATTGTTTTACTTATTTTTGTTGTTACTGTTACTTTTATTGTTGTTATATTTTTTGTTGTCGTAACTGTTATTTATATTGTTGTTGTATTTTATTATTAATTTTTGTTGTTGCAGTTATTATTTTCCTTAATGTTTTTGTTGTTGTCATTTTGTTGTTGTTGTTGCTTTATTTTCGTTGTTACTGTTATTTTTATTGTTGTATTTTTTAATTATTTTTGTTGTTACTGTTATTTTTATTGTTGTATTTTTTTTATTTATTTTTGTTGTTACTGTTACTTTTATTGTTGTTGTATTTGTTGTTGTAACTGTTATTTATATTGTTGTTAATTTTCTGTTATTTATGTTTGTTACTGTAATTATTATTGTTGTTCATTTTATTCTTGCTGTTACTGTTATTTTTATTTATTATAATTGTTGCATTTATTATTTTTGTTACTGTTTTTATTGCTGTCATTGTTGCTGTTGTTGCTGTTTTATTTTTGCTGTTACTGTTATTTTTATTGTTGTATTTTTTTTAATATTTTTGTTGTTACTTTTTTTTCATTTATTTTTGTTGTAACTATTATTTTTATTGTTGTATTTTATAAATTTTTGTTGATTTCTTAATGTTGCTCTGGCTGTTTCCGTTATTGTTTCTCATATTCTAATTATTTATATTAATGCTGTTGGTATTTATGATTTTATTCTTGCTGTTCATGCTCCTTTTTTGTTGTTGTTGCTGTTATTATTGTTTCCTACTTTTGTTCTTGCTGTTGTTATTGTTTGTTATTATTGCTTTGCTGTTGAAATTATTATTTTTGTAGATAATTTAGAAAATTCGATTACTGTAATATTATTACTGTTATTATTATCATTATTAACAATTTTATGAAAATAATAATAATAATTATTATTAATAATACAAGAATAAATCATAAATTTATGAAAAATGGTTTTTTTATTCAACAACTGTTTAATTTTAGCCAACATTAGCAAGTAAGAATAAATGCCATAAAAAATGACATAATGAATATTTGCTCTCCATTTAAATGTCTAGAATAAAATAAAACAAATTGTTTATTCTCATAAACAATTTCTAAAAAAAAAGAATTGACGAAAGCACTGACAATGTAAAAAGTGGTGAAAGTAGGGGGGCCCTGACGCGTCTAGTGCCGCGCCTGATGGGGCCGAATAGCGGTTCGGTGTAAACCAACCGGGCAACTTCCATTCGGCATCGCTTCGGCTTTTCAGTTCGTGTCCTCGCTTCACGAAGGACGGTTCTACCCTTTTTATCTTGTGACGCGTTCCTCTCTTTCTTCTCTTTTTTTCAAAAAAAAAGGAAAGCAAAAAATCAACCACAAGTAACTCAACTCTCAGCGTCTAATCAAGCGATTTTCACGCGAATTCCTTGTGAGAGAAACCGTTAAAAATCAAACTCCCCGCATTTGCAATCATCGACCCCTGCAAAATACAATAACATTGCAGTGTTTTACGGAATACGACCTTTAGAAAAATCGTGCAATTAAACGCCTTTCAGTGTGTCCACCAATCAGTGCTTCGCCTAATGTCACAGTGACCAATCGATTGCCACGAGAAGGATTTTGTGTTATTAAGCCAGTATTGGAATTTTTCAAGTGATCCTTGCACCTCTGGTTGCATCGTTTCCAGCGTTGGTTATGCTGTCCCGTCACTCGAGGAGAGAAGAAGCGAGTGCATGGGGCTAAAATGGCGCTCGCAGTCCAAGCACCTCTATCGACCGTGACAAATAATTTAGCACTTGCACTCACACACGAGCTACCAAATTTCTAAAAGTGCATTTCCCTTTTCCTCAATTTCGTGCAGTTGACCCTTTTAAAAAGATTGTGATTCCAATCTTTGGTGCGCCGGATTCAGTGTTTATTTCCCCTCGGGGTGAAAAGCAAAGTTTTCGTTTCAACTCGTGTTTTTTATTGTTTGGATAAAAGTATCGTGCTTGAGGTGCAGTAGTGCTCTTTTGGAATAGTGACAAGCGCGGATTTTACCATCGACAGATTTTTTCGCGAATAAGGTGAGTGTCGTTTTCATTTCTTTTTCAAAATAAGAAAAAAACTGCCATGTTTGCTTTGTACCGTCTGTCGAAGATTCCGAGAAAGAAAGCGCTTGTTTGTTTTTTTTCTCGGAATTGAGATGCTTTCGAATTTGTTTTGAGATACGGTGCGCTTATTCTCTTGCAAGTTTGGACAGGTCGAAATTTTATCTGCGTATTATTTTCCCCTGAGATTTGAAAAGTGCAGTGCTGATAAGAATTTGCCTCGGAATTTAGAAAGAGAGCTCTTTATAAAAGAGAGAGTAAAAGGGGTTATAAAATCATTTTATAAAAGTATTATAAATACTAGCTGTCCATTATAAATATACAACACACGCTTAACTGAAGTGTCACTAAAACATGCAATCGTGAATAAAATATAACAAAAAATGAGTACAGTGAAATGTGAGGTGAAATGTAAATCAAACGAGAATAATAAAAATATGACAAAAATAAAATTTAACAAAAAACGTAGTACTAAAAGGAGTACAATAAAGTGTAAATTAAAAGAGAGTAATTTATTAACACGTAACGAATTAAAATTTAACAAAAAATTAAACGTAACAATTAAAATATAGCAAAAATGATAAGAATTTTTTTTTAAATATTAATAAAAAGTATTCAACAAGTAATAAATGTGTAATATCACTTTTGTTTAATATTTCTAATTTTGTTCTGGTAAAACAGTCTTTAAAAAAAAATTTTAAATCTTTTTTTTTAATTTAAAAAAATTTCTTTTTAATTTAAAATTTTTTTTTTAATTTTAAATTTTTTTTTTAATTTTAAAAATTTTTTAAATTCTTTTCAATGATATTAATTTTTCACACTGAAGAATTAAATAGTTCCTTATATTTAAAAAAAAAAAAAAATTATTTTAATAAAACTGCTTTGTAAAAGAAAGCAAGGATTTCTTATTTTATATTTAAAAATATCTATCAAAAAAAAAAAAAAAAAATTAAAAAGTAAATTTCTATTTTAATAACAAGAGAAATTCCATTTTAATAATAACTGTACTTCAAGAAATTAAATAATATGCCAATCACAATTTTTTTTGCGAGGGTCATACTGGAGTGGGGGGGTCTAAATTTCCAAAAAAATGGACTACGTAGTTTATGGACGACCCCTTAGTAAATAACAAAAATTGGATTAAATAACAGAAATTTTAGTAAATAACAAAAATTGGATTAAATAACAGAAATTTTAGTAAATAACAGTAAATAACAAAAATTGGATTAAATAACAGAAATTTTAGTAAATAACAAAAATTGGATTAAATTACATAAATTTTAGTAAATTATATAAATTTTAGTAAAGAACAAAAATTTTATTAAATTACATAATTTTAGTAAATAACAAAGATTGTATTAAATCACAAAAAATTAATATTCACGATAAAGGCACAATAAAAATTTGGGTATCCAAAAATTTTTTTAAATTTAAAAATCAACCACGTGTTAACTATCAACCAAATTTTAATGCCCTTTAGTTTCTCGGAATTCAACAGAAATTTTATGACACGAATAAAAAGAAACAAAACAACAAAAGAAATTTCCGAAATAAGTCTCTTTCTTTTTTTTATTTCTTTATTATCGCGTTTCGAAAACCGGCAACGTAAAATCACCTTTTTATTGTTATTTCCTCCACAAAGGATTTGATTTGAAAAAAAGAAGTTTTAGAATCTCATTTAATTAACATTTGAAAATAATAAAAATAACCCCTACAATGCTTGGAAATAAATACAAAAGGGCTTATCGACACTTTGCTAAGTCCATAAGTAAATATGGACTAGGGAAGAGATGTATTGAATAAAATTTCTTTGATATTTGATTATTGGCTAGAAAATGGGGTGGATTTTCATTAATTACCTCCGTTCACGTGGCACGTCGTTTTAACTTTGCATTATTTGGCTTGACGAATGCCACGTGTAACTGCCCCCTTAATAATGAAGCTTAGTCTTCCAAGATCATATCGATGTACAGTGTCAATGACCATTTTATCATGGCCTGTCATTCCATTAACGAATTTGCTAAATTTGTCCACCCTTTGCATTCTACTTCATAAAATCGCAATACTCCATTTCCATTTTTCGCTTTTCGTTTTTTGCCTTCGTATTCTTCGTTTCCTTCGTTTTTTTCCTTCGTATTCTTCGTAGCCTTCGTTTTTTCCTTCGTATTCTTCGTTTCCTTCGTTTTTTCCTTCGTTTCCTTCGTTTTCTATGTCTCAAAAACCACTAAATTTTCTTCACTTAAATTCGGCTTAAGAAGGAGAAATTTAACATTTAAATGTTGAGTTGTAAATGTACTTTGAAGTAAACTTGTAGAATTCTATAAGTTTTGGACAATATAGGTCTCAGATCATATAGTCTTTATGGATTTTGCAACAAGCCAAAACTCAATTATGGATTTTTGGAGGTTATGTTAGAATCCCTATGCTGTGGAACTTAGATTTGGATTCTGCGAAACGTAAACGTAAACCTCTCTTGCAAGTGCCAAAAAAAATTTCACAGATTTTCTGCCAGTCTCTAGCTAAAAATTGCTCTATCTAGACACTTTAGTCCACTTCGGATAAATCATAATGGCGAAAAAAAATGCGCGGCGATGAGAAGATAAAACAGTCGTATATTTGGGATTATAAGAAAACTTAATGCGAGTGGGTGGACAGTGGACAGTGCAAGGATAATAAAGCAAAAAAGGAGAAAAAAGAAAGGATAAATACTTGGAAAAAAGGAGAAAAATTAATCACAGGTGGTTCTCGCACCAGGAGGTGAAGATTAACCTCGACCCGAATCCTCTTGATCCTGGAGATAAAAGTATCGGCGAGAACCCAGTTCTAACGGTCCTTGGACCCTATCTTTGTTCATTCTTGCTTGGAATTCTCATCGCCTCTCTTTCTCCCGACACACCCAGAAATATCAATATCTTGCATATTTTCCATTATTTCCACTTTCCGTCATTTTTATTGTCTCATTCTTATTCCGACACTTTTAAAAACTAATTCAATCCCTTTTTATCTCTCGTTGAAATTTAAAACCAAAACACACAAATTAGGGCTTTTTTATATTATCTTGAAATCTAATTCGGTAATCTTCTTCTTCTTCTTCTTCTTCTTCTTCTTCTTCTTCTTCTTCTTCTTCTTCTTCTTCTTCTTCTTCTTCTTCTTTAGGTTATGTGGCCTGGGTATGGCCTTTTTCAATTCGGTAATCGCTTAAAAAAAAAAATAAAAATCGAAAAAGAAAAAAAAAGGCTCCTCGAGTTTCATGGGAATCGTTTTTTTTGCGCAAAACTGTGTGCTTCTTGAGACATCGCACGGATCTGTGTGCGCAAGGGCTTTTTCGTTTTCACTGGAGGGGTCATTTTTTTGGGAAGTGGGCGTACCTCTTTCCGGTTTTTAGCCCATTGTGTTCCGCCCTGTCTGTTTCTTCTTGTTGCTGCAGTCCAAAGAATGTGCGTGATCAGCAGCCACTTTTAGCTTCACTGCATTCAACTTTTATAAAGTCCCTATCCAGCAGCCTTTCTTCATTTTCAGTTTTTCGATTTTAAACTCTACCTGCCGAATGTAATATCCTGCCTTTAGAAAAAGTCGTATAGAGAATTTTAGCCAGTACGTACAATTAGCTGTTCGACCTGTTGGATTGAAGAAAAATAAAAATAAATAAAAATAAAGAAAAAGAAAGAAAAAGAAAGAAGAAAGAAAAAGAAAGAAAAAGAAAGAAAAAGAAAGAAAAAGAAAGAAAAAGAAAGAAAAAGAAAGAAGAAGAAAGAAAAAGAAAGAAAGGAAAAAAAGGAAAGATAGGAAAGAAAAAAAAATTCAAATGTTTGAAAATGTTTCTAAGATACATAGGAGTTCAAAAATGTGTTTAATTTACATACATGAACCTTAGATTTGCATAGGAGTTGGAAAATACCATGTTTAAGGAATTACTCTAATCTGATGTTTAATGTGTTAAATTTGGTATACATCATTCCTAATCGCTGGCAACACATGTAAATCTTTCAACCCCTGTACATAAAAGTGCTCATAAATTAAAAGTAAATGTTGTCGAAAATGGTAAAATTCGTAATTATTTGTCGTTTCTCAAAGCGATTGAATCTCCTCGCCCTTTGTTCTTATCAAGTATGTGATCTCGGTAGGTAAACGTTACAGAATGATCCCTCCGTATAGACGATTGTGTCCCCCTGAAGAACGGTAAAACGCACTATACTCGATCCATCCATCTGGTCAACAGTAATGATACCTCTACGGTCCTGTTTCTCCACTAAAATCGCATTTATCGAGATCCCCTTTGATAAGGACACATACCGTTAATGGAAAATAATCCCTTTCGTCGACCAACTGAACCATATCTGGCAAACACTCGCTATCTTGTTTCAGCCATGAGGGTTTCAAATTTAAGAGATTATCATTGGCAATGAGAGTGGCTTTATGAAAGTGTTACGTGTGACTTGTGTACTTTTGCGCAGTGTTAAATGTGGAAACGATGCAGGAACGCGAGGATCACACGTGTGTGGATGAAACTGGTGAAAGTGGTGCAGTCTGAACTCGATTTGAGATATTCGACTTGGAATACGCGTCTCCTGTGTAAAAGTACGATTTCGCTGCAGGATTTATTGCCTCTCGCGGAAACCGATCTTCAAGCAGCGTTTCACGATTACAGTAAATTCGCTACGTCTTACGCTGGGAGAAAGGGTTTTCTGCATTTATCATTCGAAGCAGATTGCAATTCAGAGGATTACTGTTAAATGTGGAATAACTTGTTTTCTCGAATTACACTTTCTGAGTTTATTAAAACAACGCGCAGACATTTTAGTGGAGCAAAATTTTTCAATTATGTTTCCTTGCATATCGTTTCTCTTTTGCTGTCTTGTTTTCTTTTTTGTAAACTGATTTTGGTACTTTATTCTTTGTGTGCTTGTATGGTTGTGTATTTTTTGTTTGGATATGCATTTCTTGGTAGGTTATGCATTTTTGGGTGGTTAGGTATTTTTTGTTTGGTTATGTATTTTTTATTTGATTATGTATTTTTAGTTTGGTTATGTATTTTTAGTTTGGTTATGTATTTTTAGTTTGGTTATGTATTTTCTGTGTATTTTTTGTCTATTTACTGTTTGTTTATGTATTTTTTATTATGATATTGAAATTTGCAACGTTTCTTTTCGTTTACGAAAAACTGAAAGCAAATTTTTGTTCATTTACTAATTTTTTCCGTATTTACTTACCAACTTTTTAAAAAGATAAGATTGTAAATAAATATTTGAAAAATTTGAAGATAATACAGATTTGTTTCTTTATATTTCGTAAACGAAAAAGAAACGTTGCAAACTTCAGTGACGTTTTTATTTATGTGTTTGTGTCAGGGATGTGTGCGTATGTAAGAATATATATATGCGTGCATGTGTATATATGCGTGCGTATATAAGAATACATGTGCATGCATATATAAGAATTTATAAGTATATTTCACTGTATAAGAAACTTTTATAGTGAAGTGGACTACATACGTACACATCCCTGGTTTGTCTTTAGCTTCGTTTCGTCTTTGCTTTGTTTATTAAGACTAGTTTTATTTCGTATTCATTTCTTTTTTTATTTTTGCAGATAAAACTCAATACTAACAATGGCACTTGTTAAGTTTCTTCAGAATTTCTTTCTTATTGCTATCTGATAGTTTTGAGAAGAGCACATATGTAACCAAAGACGATAATGAATCAATGAATCATACAACTTTGAAGACAAATCGTAATAATTTATACTGACAACTACAATTGCTATCACTGCTACTCTACTAGTAAAAGTAACTCTACTATACTACAAAAAGTACCACTACTACTATGCTACTACTACTATGCTATGAAAGTACTACTACTACTATATGCTACAAAAAATAACACTACTACTATGCTACGAAAATTACCACTACCACTATGCTACAAAAAGTAACACTACTACTATGCTACGAAAATTACCACTACTACTATGCTACAAAAAGTAACACTACTATCATGCTACGAAAAGTAACACTACTATTATGCTACGAAAAGTACCACTGCTACTCTACTAAAAAAATATCTCTACTACTCTACTACAAATATTTTACTACTACTATAATCAGCACTACTATTAGCACTGCTATTAACAAATACTATCCAAAACCAGAAAACCGAGTTCGAATCCTATAGTATTTGAGTGTCCATTCCAATATTGGAACATGGACACTCGTTTCTGCGTTAAATGCATTTGACCAAACCGCGTTAAACTATGACTACTATTGCCTCGACTATTGCTATTGATATACTAATAAATTGTCACAATTACGAAAAAATCACTACGAAACGAAGTATCTTTAAAGAGACTACAAAGTTAAAGTTATTATCTAGCCAAATGAGTAGTATCTTTGTCCAATCTGTAATTATTGTCGTAGGTTAAAGAATTTTTGGTTAATCCCTGCAGAAGTAGCTTAGTGACTACAAAGTTGCTTAAAGTATCTTAAATTAAGATGTCTTTGGTTCGAAATAGCTTAAAATCTCAAATTAAAATGTTTTGGTCCGAAACATCTTAAAATAAGAAACTTTAAGTAACTTTGTAATCACTTTTAATATACTCCTTTCTGCACTCGCTAAATCTGAATAAGTGAAAAATCTTCCACGTACGTAATAAGTGCATATACACTTAAAATAAATGCATATACACTTAAAATAAGTGCATATACATTTAAAATAAGTGCATATACACTTAAAATAAGTACATATACATTTAAAATAAGTGTATATGCTCTTATTGAGAAGTAAAATTCACATGTTTTAAGGGAATATCGATGGTTGCTAATTAAAATAACTCAACTTACGGTCTGTTTAGAAAGAACTCATCTGTTTTGAAAATAATTATAACCTGAAATTCATGATTTTTAATCATTATTTAAAATTATTTCTCTTTATTAATTTTAGATTTTATGTTTACAATTTGAATCTTTGATGTCTTAGGGGCCGTCCATAAATTACGTAAGGTAATTTTCAAAAAATGTTAACCACCCACCCCGCTATGTAAGACTTTTTATACAGTAAAAATTAAGAATTAACATGGGACGTAAGATTTCTTTGGATCCCCCCCCCCCCCCATCCTATAACCCTCATGTAATTTATGGACGGTCCCTTAAAAACAATTGCAAAAAGTTTTTTTCGCTTCCTTAACATTCGTGAAATATTTATCGCTAATTCAAAATTGCATGTCAAATTATAAAAACTTCTTAATTTGAGATAGGGCTTTTCTAACTAGCCACCATCAGTTACGTTCTTTTAATTAGCAACCATCGATATGCACTTAAAATATGTGAATTTCCAATTATTCAGATTTAGAGAGCATGTAGAAGGAAGTAAATATAGTAATATTAGTATTAATATATATAGTAATCTAATATCTAAATGCAAAAGGAAGTAAATATAGTAATATTAGTATTAATAATAATCTAATATTTAAATGCAGAAGGAAGTAAATATAGTAATATTAGTATTAATAGTAATCTAATATCTAAATCATCTACGTATCAAAAATTCTTAAACTTACGACAGTAATTACACATTGACCAACGAAAGATACTACTCTCATGGAAATTTGTCTACATAAAGCAAATTAAATAATTTACTGTAAAGTCGAAACGAAAAGCATCTTTTTAAAATTATTGGGGCTTAAAACATTTTGGCGCACGGTTATCATGATTTCGTAATCTGCTTTATCATAATTCCACAAGGTTACTCTAAATTCCACGAGGATGCTCTAAATTCCACAAGGATACTCTAAATTCCTCGACTGCAAAAATAGGTGCTTATTTTGAAGATTTCAGACATTTGCATTATAATACGCAAGTCGTTGCCCTATTGGTCCAAATTTAAAGACCAAATATTTTAAAATTCCAAAAAATGGCACCCGTTTTTGCAGTAGTGGAGTAAGTTTTTCTTTATTTATTTTTTCGTACAAACGGGTCATTTTCAAGCATAAAAAAGCTTCGATTAAAAAAAGTTTCGGCTTCAAAACAAATGCGGCAATTGCAGTTCTAAATAGAATTTAACTTTTTTTGCATTCAACTTTTTTTGTATTTAACTTTTATTCTGTCGTACATTTTTGAAAAGGTTCTATTTGGAGGATCTTCAATAAATCATATAAGATGTGAATAATTGTTAGATTATTAGTGAGAGAAAAAATTTGAAGAATTTATTTTAACTTTTTTACTATTTAAATTTGTTCACTATTCAACTTTTTTAGAATTTAATTTGTATACTATTCAACTTTTTTACTGTTTAATTTTTGCACTATTCAACTTTTTTACTATTTAATTTTTATACTATTCAACTTTTTTTACTATTCAACTTTTTTTACTATTCAACTTTTTTTACTATTCAACTTTTTTTACTATTAAACTTTTTTACTATTCAACTTTTTTACTATTCAACTTTTTTACTATTAACCTTTTTTACTATTCAACTTTTTTACTATTAACCTTTTTTACTATTCAACTTTTTTACTATTCAACTTTTTTACTATTAAACTTTTTTAATACTTAACCTTATATTAAAAAACTCCTACGAATGCACCCTGGCGTGTAGATTGAAGCCAAAAATTGATTCAAACACATTTTTCTCCTGCACTTCTAGATCCAGTTGCATTTGTTATTTTTAAAAATTATATAATCCAATGACTTTCAAAAATTGCTGTAGAGTTTAGAGTTACCTTGACCACTCGCATCAATCTTTTTTTTCCATTGATCCGGTTTTTCAAAAGATTTAAAGTATACTTGTATTTCTGTTGAGTCATTTTTTCACATTCTTGTCTCATAGCTTTTTTTAATCGTTTTAATATCGTTTCAATATTATTTGTAATTTGTCTCACAGCTTTTTTAATTCTTTTAATATCGTTTCAATATTATTTGTAATTTGTCTCACAGCTTTTTTAATCATTAATATAGTTTCAATATCATTTGTTCTTTAATTCTGTCTACAAAATTCAAAGTACACCCTTTAATATTAAATTCTTTTCAAACTTTCGCCTTAAGTCACAGCCCAAGATTTTAGGACAAGATAAAAATACGAGAGATTAGAATCTGGTAATTCGAGAAGCTACATATTCCTCCGAAACCTTTTAAGTATACTCTGAATAGTGCAAACTTAGGGATTAGATTGCATTGTTCACAATTGTATACAATCACATGCCTCTGTGTTAGAAACTGTCCTATAATGTTTATAATCATGAAACGCGTCCATCATGAATACACTCACGTTATGTATTGCTGCATTATTCTTTTGAAGTCCCCGCATTCAAAAATCCCCGCACTGTTTACATTTAAAAGTTATTTAATAGCTTCTCTTTTGTATTTTGAAACACACAATTTAAATATGTACTTTGAATTTATGTGTCAGAATTAAATTCAATGAAGAAATTGAATATTAGCTTAGAATGAAATACTACCGATTGCGGCTTAATGAATTAGGTAACACCAAGGGAAATCATACGCAACATTTGTTGATTTAAAAAGGCTCTTGATACGAGATTTAAAAAAAAATGACTTAAAATTACTTAAATTTACTTGAAATTACCTAATTTTACTTAAAATTACTTAAATTTACCTAAAATTACTTAAATTTACTTACAATTACTTAAAATGGCTTGAAATTACTTAAAATGACTTAAAATGGCTTAAAATGGCTTGAAATTACTTAAAATGACTTAAAATGGCTCAAAATGACTTAAAATAACTTAAAATTACTTAAAAATGCGAGAATGCTAATCAAGAGCATCGAATAATCATTAAGAAACGGAAATGGGAATTTCTATTTTCGTCTTGAATGTTATTATTCGAGATCAAGATAACAGTGCGAAAAGCCTTTATTGTATTCGGAATTTGTCAGGTTGTAATTAATTATAGAAAAATGAATTTCCACGCTACAAGCTACGTGTTTAGAATGAGGGAGCTGTGTCTTTTTCAGACAAGTCGATTGTTATCGCGGTTGACAGTGTCGTGCTCAGGTACAGTTCAACTCGGCTACTTCTATTCTAAACAACTATAGCTGTATCTGTTCTATATTGCTATATTCTTGTGAGACTAGGGACAGAAAAGGACAGCATTCTCTCGGAGACCAAAGGGAGAGAAAAGGAGAAGGAAAACCGTCCTCGTTCTCTTCTCTCAGTCCCCATACCTGTTAGCCAGGTAGCAGAGTCTTTCAAACCGGACGTGAATGTTCAGATCTTTAGGATTCCTCTGATGTTGATCCTTGCAGAGCTTATCACGTTCGAAAAACGTGATGATATTGCCGAGATCCTCATTTTCGTATCTTTTCTTCATCTAGTGCTTTTTATTTTCCAACATTTTCATCCTTTTATTTTCTACCAAGATTTTAGCTTCTTTTATTTTATACACAGATTTTGATCTCTGCATCCTTTCTAATTTTGACTCTCCGTAGCATTTTGATACTCTACTGAATTTTTGACGTACCAAGATCACTGTAAAATAAAGTGTCTTAATTGAAGATGTTTTTACAGTGATGTCCTTGTTATCAAATTTTTGACAATTCGTACCAATATGTAGGTCCTTTTTACCAAATTTTGGACAATCCGTACCAAGATTTAGGTCCTTCTTACCAAATTTTTGACAATCCCAGGGATCACAGTCGCTTTTTCGTTCAATTTTAGGTGCAAAAGGGGATTTTTAATTTTAAAAAGGGGATTTTCTTCGGCAAAAAGGGGATTTTAGAAAGAAGAAAAAAAATTAACATTGTAATATTTACGAACTTCAAGATTTTTAGTTAATTTCTTGTTTTTAATTTAAAAGTAATTGATTGCCTTTCATTCCATGAGTTTTGCATAATTTTCAAAAGAAAAATAGACAAATTATCATGATATTTTCTATGTGAGTAAGTATTTATGTTAAAAAAATCAATTTTTCAAATTACCTTGTAAGAATTTGAATGACCTTTGAAAAAATGGAAGATTTTTAATTAATGCTCTTAGACTAATTGCAAACATGCTTTTATATAGAATTCAAATTATTCAAAGTCATTATTTTTAATATTACAAACATTTTAAGTACTTTTAAGTATTTTTAAGTATTTTTAAGTATATTCTTTAATATTTTGAAGAACTTTTAAATATTTTGAAATATTTTGAAGAAATTCTGAAGTATATCAAAGCAATTTTAAGTATTTTTGAATATTTTAAAGACATTTTAAGTATTTTTAAACATTTTTAAGTATTTTAAAGTAGTTTTCAGTATTTTCAAATATTTTGAAATTTTTTAAAGTAGTTTTAAGTATTTTTAAATATTTTGAAGTAGTCTGAAATATTTTAAAGTATTTTTAAATATTTTGAAGTATTTTAAAGTAGTTTTAAGTATTTTCAATCATTTTAAAGTATTTTCAAGAAGGTATAAGGTATTTTGAATTAATTTCAAATATTTTGAAATATCCTTACGACATTTTAAGTATTTTTAAGTATATTTAGTATTTTGAAGTATTGAAGAAGGTCTGAAATATATCAAAGTAATGTTATGTATTTTGGAATATTTTAAAGACATTTTAAGTATTTTTATGTATTTTCAAATATTTTGAAGTATTTTGAAGTAATCTGAAGTATTTTAGAGAACTTTTAAGTATTTCTGAATATTTGAAAGTATTTTGAAGTAGTCTGAAGTATTTTAGAGAACTTTTAAGTATTTTTGAATATTTTAAAGTATTTTGAAGTATTTGGAAGTAATTTGAAGTAGATCAAAGTAATTTTGAAGTATTTGGAAGTAATCTGAAGTATTTCAAAGTAATTTTAAGTATTTTTGAATATATTAAAGATATTTTTAAATATTTTTGAATATTTTAAAGTATTTTGAAGTAGTCTGAAATATTTCAGATAACTTTTAAGTATTTTTGAATATTTTTAAGTATTTTTAAGTAGTCTGAAGTATTTTAGAGAACTTTGAAGTATTTGTGAATATTTTTAAGTATTTTCAAGTAATCAGAAGTATTTTAGAGAACTTTCAAGTATTTTTGAATATTTTAAAGTATTTTTAAGTAGTCTGAAGTATTTTAGAGAACTTTGAAGTATTTTTGAATATTTAAAAGTATTTTGAAGTATTTTAAAGTAATCTGAAGTATTTCAAAGTCATTTTAAGTATTTTTGAATATATTAAAGATATTTTTAAGTATTTGAAAATATTTTGAAGTATTTTGAAGTAGTCTGAAATTTTTCAGATGACTTAAGTATTTTTGAATATTTTAAAGTATTTTGATGTAGGCTGAAGTATTGTAGAGAACTTTTAAGTATTTTTGAATATTTGAAAGTATTTTTAAGTATTTTGATGTAATCTGAAGTATTTCAAAGTAATTTTA
>WNHD01001151.1:0-30668 GCA_011057455.1 Ganaspis sp. Gsp50
CCCCCTCCCCCCTAGAGTGTGACGTAATATGTGGATGGCCCCTTATTATTATTATTATTATTATTATTATTATTATTATTATTATTATTATTATTATTATTATTATTAATATTATTATTGCGACAGTAGTAACATAACCTAAAATTCGAAAAATTGTTTTTAACATGTAAATAAAAATAAAATCGAAATTAAGTTTAAACAATTATATACTTTTCAAAAATTATTATCGTTTAATTAGGTACCCAGTAAGAAGCTATAAATTAAAAAAAATTGAAAATTTGTTACTTTTCATAAAATTGTATACATTATTCAATCTCTTTGAATTCCATTTCCGTCCACAATTCTGTCGCATTCTCTGATAAGTTTCAGTTTTGTATCGAAAAGAATTCCAATCTAATCCAGTTTAGTATTTCGTTAATTTTTTTGATATTAAAGCACCAAAAAGAATTAGAATAGAATAGAAACAATTTTTTTTAAATTCCAAAAGTTCGTATATTTTGTCGATATTAAGGCATTAAAAAGAATAAAATAGAATAGAAACATTTCTTTTCAATTCCATAATTTCGTTAATTTTTGCTATATTGTGGAATTAAAAAGAATAGAATAGAAATAATTCTTTTGAATTCCAAAAGTTCGTATATTTTGTTGATATTAAGGCATTAAAAAGAATGGAATAGAAACAATCCTTTTGAATTCCAAAATTTCGTTAATTTTCTCGATATTATGAAATTCAAAAGAATAGAGTAGAAACAATTCTTTTAAATTCCAAAATTTCGTTAATTTTTCCAGTATTATAGAAAATCGAAATAATACAGTAGAAAAAATTCTTTTGAAATACATAATTTCGTTAATTTTTCCAGTATTATAAAATTCGAAATAATGTTGTAGAAAAAATTCTTTTGAATTCCATAATTTCGTTAATTTTCTCGATATTATGGAATTCAAAAGAATAGAAGAGAAACAATTATTTTGAATTCCAAAATTTCATTAATTTCTTCGATATTGTGAAATTGAAAAGAATAGAATAGAAACAATTCTTTTGAATTCCAAAATTTCGTTAATTTTTCCAGTATTATAAAATTCGAAATAATGTTGTAGAAAAAATTCTTTTGAATTCCAAAATTTCATTAATTTCTTCGATATTGTGGAATTAAAAAGAATAGAATAGAAACAATTCTTTTGAATTCCAAAATTTCGTTAATTTTTCCAGTATTATAGAAAATCGAAATAATACAGTAGAAAAAATTCTTTTGAATTACATAATTTCGTTAATTTTTTCAGTATTATAAAATTCGAAATAATGTTGTAGAAAAAATTCTTTTGAATTCCATAATTTCGTTAATTTTCTCGATATTATGGAATTCAAAAGAATAGAATAGAAACAATTCTTTTAAATTCCAAAATTTCGTTAATTTTTCCAGTATTCTAGAAAATCGAAATAATACAGTAGAAAAAATTCTTTTGAATTACATAATTTCGTTAATTTTCTCGATATTATGGAATTCAAAAGAATAGAATAGAAACAATCCTTTTGAATTCCATAATTTCGTTAATTTTCTCGATTTTATGGAATTCAAAAAAACAGAATAGAAACAATTCTTTTGAATTCCAAAATTTCGTTAATTTTTCCGGTATTATAGAATTCGAAATAATGCAGTAGAAAAAATTCTTTTGAATTCCAAAACGTTCGATAGAAGTATGCCTCTAACTAAAAAAATAATTATTCAAAATTGAAAGTGTAGCTTCAATAGCTCATCGGCTACGTGTCTAACTTTTGCGAGCAAAAAACTCGGGTTCGATTCCTTGGACAATCAAATTTTTTCTGCCTAAATTTCAAACTGTAATTAAAAAGAATTAGTTTACTTTTAACTCCTCCCACTAAATACAAAAGGATTATACAAAAATGGAATTCATAAGAATTAAATTTTTTTCAATTCTTCTTACTTCCCGCTTCTTACTGGACCATTGAATCATATTTTAATTTGACATTTTAAGACTCTAAATCTTTTTTCAGAGTGATAATGTCTTCACATCCAGTGTGTAATACCATAATGCTAGTTGGAGTAATTGCGTGTTTTGTCTCCGTATTTTTATTGGGTGTTGATGGCAGGTTTATTGAACCTTGGGAATATCCAGCAATTTGTCAAGCAAGAGCTTGGATATTATCGATTGGTTTCACTTTAGCGTTCGGGGCAATGTTTAGCAAAGTGTGGAGAGTTCATCGATTAACAACGAAGACAAAAGCTGATCAAGCGAAGGTATAATTTTCTCTTTTTGATTATAATTTAATTACTTGGGAGTTTCAGTTAAGAATTGACGATTGAGGAAACTGGAAATAAATTCTCCAGGGTTTAATGTTATTCTTAATCGGTTAATAATGACTGACGCAATTTAAAACAGCATTAATTAATCGAATAAAGTACACCAAATAAAGTTATAAACAATTATCATATAATTTTTGGAAAAAAGTAGATTTCCTCATATAGAGTATTTCAAAAGCTGTAATAGTGTCCCCATAGATTTCACGCTTTGGATTGCAGTTTACATTTTTCGGTAAATTAGTATTAACCACTTTTTTCATTAACTAATCAAAGTATATGTAGTTTCCGGCATGACTATTGACAGTTTCTGGCACTAGAGGAGTTCAAATAAACTGGCCAAGTAGGGGTATCAATATTATTTTTTTTTTCAAAAATTCAACTTCCTTTCAAGTTCTTAACATAATTTCTTTCATATTAATGCACTTCACGTATATTTTCTGGCATGGAAATGTTTCAATTTCAAATATCTTGATTACAAGTAGAAAAGAATGTTCCCCAAGAGAAATTCTCTTTGAAAAGTTGTCTCTCTCCTGTATAAGAAAGTTAGTTCACGATTCCTCGTAGTTGTCAAAATATTGAGTTCTGCTCCTTGATTATATTTGTTTGATTTTCGAAAAATAAGGTATAATGAAAAACAAGTTGAGATTGTCGACGCACTTTTAAAACTACAATATGACACGTTTTACTATACTGAATATTTTGCGCATGGAACATTTTACACATTATAAATGCACGTGTACTACTCCTGCATGTCTTGCAGATCCTCATGCGTGACCCTTTAATTTTTCTAGTTATTTATGGCTAAACAGAAGATTTCATCTGTACAGAAGAAAATTCAACCTTGGAAACTGTATACGATGGTCACTGCCCTTGTAGTGATTGACATTGTGATTTTGGGCTCGTGGCAGGGGCTGGACCCCCTACAAAGAAAGGTAGAGGAGTTTGCCCTAGAAGCTCCCTTATTAGGAGACGATGATGCTAGAATAAGGCCGCTACTAGAACATTGTGAAAGTGAATACAATAATACTTGGTTTGGTAAGTGCAAACAGATTTTAAAACAACTCAACAATTGAATTTTATTTTGTGATTGATGTACAAAGGTTTCAAAAACAAGTTGAGCTTCAGCTAAGATAGATATATGTATAAAGGTTCATCCGAAAGATCCCAATCCCATAGTTGGAGTGGTCAGAAAAATTTGAAAAGAAAAATCTACGGTCTTGCTTTTCAGTACGCAAAAATACAAGAGAAATCTTCTTTAGCACCTCTTTTACTTCTTGGTCTTCATTAATAAATAAGAACTCCTCTTTAGCATATTTTTATATCCAAAAATCTAAAATTTTCTAAAGAGGAATTCTCATTTAAAAAATGTTTAAAATTTATTCTTATACATTGTAAGAATACATTTTAAACATTTTTTTTAAAATAAATTTTAAATTAAAATTTTAAATTTAATATTTTCGGAAATTTTCTTGTATTTTAAATATTGTATATTCCTAAGTATAACTAAGTAACTTATATGACGATTTTTAATAAAAAATTATTTAAAACCTAAGAAGATAATTACTGCTGATATTGAACAATTTTTTAAATAGCGCGCCTTACCAAACAACTACGTGATTCAGAGAAACTGCATCTGGCAAAATTTATTGGCATGCAATGGCGTAGGTCTTCTAACCTAAAATTGTGAACTCAATTTTATTATTTGCACTTTGTTTCTCAATAATAAATTCATTTCTAATCTTTCTTTAGTTTCTTTCTTTCTTTCTTTCTTTCTTTCTTTCTTCTTTTGTTATAAAAAAAAATGATTTGCATTCTACATTCTTATGCTGTTAAAATTGTTATTTCTATCATTTTTAAGACAAAATGCATAACATTTATTCGAACTTCAAGTTTCAATTGCAGAAATAGAAATTCCATAATTGGAACATGCCAAGTTCGAATCACTAATCGCAGAGTTCCAATAAAACTTTTTTTTACTGGGTTATTTAATGCAAAACGCTTATTGGTGAGTTTAATTGTCATAAGCTTTTCGCACAGAAAACTCTCCTGAACGTTCACAACCTTGAGGGCAGTTCTATAGTACTTCTCACGAAGTAGTATACTACTTCGTGGTATACTTCTATCAAGTTCTGTGGATAGGGTTACCAGACGCTCCGATTAATCCTGAGATCTTCCGATTTTTAGCATTTTTTGAGCGTGGAGAGTGTTAGAATTGTTAAGGAGGAGGTTAGGGAGGGGGAAAATCTCACGATTTTCTTACTTGCCCTAGTTGGATCCCTCGCTAGAATTTTATGAAGCCTCAATGCCTCGGGCACTTTGTTTATACCCTCGCAGAAGCTTCTGGTCACCTTTGCCTGCTCAAGTTCTCTCTTGTAGTCCCCTCTCGTCTTTCGGTATAAATCCCAAGATTCCTGGTTCCTACTTTTCTTAGCCTTATTAAAAATCCTTCCCACTGTTTTCCTCATTCCCTCAAGGCTGGAGTTTCACCAATTTGTCCTCTCAGACCGAATTTTTTGGTAGGTTTTTAATCCTGTAACGAAACTGTAAGGTCACTAAACAGCTGTGATGATGACGTCCATGCAGACCTGCGTCCATGTCACTGTAAACGTCATGCGCAGAAACTTATTGCGCAACTATTTTCCTCTATCGCTCCCCGAGTCTATAATTTCAAATCCTCCCTAAAGTGTTGAAATTAAGGACGTACCTCTTTAAATTAAGGACATACGTTCAGTAGAACGTCTTTTTTAAATTTTCATTCAAAATTTTCAATTTTTAAAAATCGGTAACCTTTACTTTATATTTTTTCCTTCTTTCTAAAAAAAATTGTTTTTCTAGGTATAATGTATGGATACAAGGGTTTAATTTTGGTGTTTGGGCTATTCTTGGCTTACGAAACTCGTAGTATAAAAGTGAAACAAATCAATGATTCAAGATACGTGGGAATGTCAATCTACAATGTTGTGGTTCTTTGCCTGATCACGGCACCTGTAACAATGGTCATCGCTAGTCAACAGGATGCCAGTTTTGCCTTCGTCGCACTAGCCATTATCTTCTGCTGTTTTCTCAGCATGGCCCTAATTTTTGTTCCTAAAGTTATTGAAGTCATTAGACATCCCAAAGACAAAGCGGAATCCAAGTACAATCCGGACGTAGGATTGTCCAAAGAAGATGAAGAAAGGTATCAGAAGCTCCTCACCGAAAATGATGAACTTCAAAGGCTCATAGCAGCGGTATGTATTTTTTTAAAATTGTACGCTTAATAATTTCTCACAAAGAGGCAGTTTAGACGACTTTAAGTAGAAAAAGCACCTAATGACTCAGTCGTACTTCAAAATTTCTGGACAATTATATCCAAATTTCTATATTATACACTCTAGGACTTTTTTTTGGTTATTGACCTGAGATAAATCACCAAGGGACAGTAGGAAGACACTCTAAAACTTAATTTCTATTTTTTTAATAAGAAAAGTAAGATGCGAATGGACAAGTGAACCAAGTGGAATTTTAAAGATTATGATTATACGAATAATAGAGTTGTGCACCGTGATCATTTTTCGAACATAGGACAGCACCCGACATATCCAAAGATATTGTAAACTTACCGTGACGATTTTTCGGACACGGGACAGCACCCGACGTATCCAAAGATGTCGTAAACTTACCGTGACCATTTTTCGGGCATGGGACAGCATACGACATGTCCAAAGATATTGTAAACATACCGTGACGATTTTTCGGACACGGGACAGCACCCGACGTATCCAAAGATGTAGTAAATTTACCGTGACCATTTTTCGGACATAGGACAGCACCCGACATGTCCAAAGGTATTGTAAACATACCGTGACGATTTTTCGGACACGGGACAGCACCCGACATGTCCAAAGATGTCGTAAACTTACCGTGACCATTTTTCGGGCATGGGACAGCACCCGACATGTCCAAAGATATTGTAAACATACCGTGACCACTTTTCGGACAGGGGACAGCATAATTTCATATTCGCATAATTTCACTTGGTTCATTTGTCCATCTGAGTCAATTATCACCTTTTCAATAAAAAATACACGGAGAGAAGAGCAACGTTTATTCTGTTCGGGAGAAAGTGGAATTTATTCAACAATTTTTTTTTTAGTTTTGGACTGTCAACACAAATCGTACAGATAGATCAATGTCTTTAGGGCACGTCCATAAACTACACAGCCTATTTTATGGAAATTTTTACCCTCCCCCCCCCCCTTCACATGTAGCATTTTGTTTTATACAATAGTACCATTTTTCTCTTATCGCAGCAATATTAAAATGATTTTGAAAAATGAAACTGATGATTGTGAAATGATTTTGAACAGAAAGAAGAAAAAATAAGGATGTTGAAGCAAAGACTAGCAGAAAGGGACGCTCTGAAAGGCGGCAGTGGAGTAGCCAAGGACTCTCTGATAGTCGCCGATTTCGTGACCGGAGAAGGAACTTCTGATAGTGCAATTGGTGGGGGCATTTCCGTTCACACAAGATCCTCCCGAGCCTCCGCTTCGGACTTCGAATTTTCCGAATCATACCTGTAAAACTGCTCCCATTGCTATCATAAATATCGTAAACAATAAACACCTTCAATTGGAAGGTGCAGTACAAAGTTGGGTTACTCGGGACCTCATCAAAATTTTCAAAAGAAAAATGAAAATATTTTAAAGAGGCACTGACTCGAATTTAAATATTAATAATAGGATCGAACTCAAAGAGATAATCAGAAGCCTTTTGGCTTCAACTTTTTCATAGAAAAATATTCGCATTGAGACATTTTTCTGCTCTGAGAATCTTCAAATATAGGAAAAATTTATTATTAATAGGAAAAGAAAAAAAGAACTTGAATTACAAAATTAATTTTAAACGCGCGAAATAAAGACCAATTTTATAATTTTTTCGAGAGTGATGAAAGGCGATTCAACTAGAAACGTAGTATAATTGTTACATACTTTTACATTAAAAATGCAAAATTGTTAATCACTATTTTTCCCTGTACAAAGTCTATATAGTTTTTACCGACAATTACTAAGTGTAATTTCGTTGTCTATTTTTATTACGAGTTGCTTTTTAGATCAAAGCTTTATTATAATATATATGAAAATAGATATTCACGCTCGCATTTATTAGATGATATTTATACGAGTTGTCTGCTAAACTCATATAAATCACGTTATTGATATTTTTTGTCATTGAAGAGATTTATTTAAATTTTATTAGGTAAATTTTCATTAAATGAACGTACAAAGTTGATGTTGATAATATCGATAAATACAAAACGCATAAATGTTGAATGAGTGTCTGAGAATAAGAGTAACGTTAAAAAAGTGTACAATTTAATACTGAATAATTAGCAATACCTGATTGATGATTGACATTTTCTTTGATATAGAAAACCGGTAAGATTCTGATTCAAACATTTTTTAAACTCAAAATAATACTGTAATTCATATTTGTCAAAGCGGGACACTCGTCTGACTTATTTCAAAGACTGAAATTTTAATTATTTAAGTTCTCGACTGATGGAAACTTTTTTCATTCAATTTACTCAAAAATTTTGAATAAATTCAAACAACTTTTCATTTGATTTCTACACAAAATTTTCGAGTAAATTTTAAATTTTTCATTAGTCTTCCTGTAGATAAATTGCGAACTTTTCTTTACATTATTTCATGGAAATTTAAATTATAACAGTATTTATTGCTGTAATTTGAATTCAGTGAAAATTAAATAACATTATCGCTGAAATTTGAATTTTAGTGAAAATTCAAATTGTAACAATTCAAATTGAGGGTCTGCATGCAATAACCGCCTTTGAGCGTGAACTACTATTCCATTTTTGAGTCAGATTTTGGCTGCGCAGAAGAGTTGCGTGTGAGTTCAGAGGCGGTTATTGTACGCGGACTCTCAACTAATGCTGAAAATTGAATTTCACTAAAAATTCAAAAACAGTCGACTTTGTGAATAGTGCCGCAAAGTAGGTCGATAAAATTTTTCTCTGAAAAATACTCTCGAGTGTACTTGAAATATAACTTTCACTTGTGGGAGGGTCGCGAAAGAGGGGGTAACGCTCGAGCTGAAATTACAAGAAATGGTACTATTAATAGCGGTCCTATTTGTAGCGGCACTATTCATAGCGGCACTATTAATAGCGACATTATTCGTAGCGGCACTATTCATAGTGGCACTATTAATAGCGGCATTATTCGTAGCGGCACTATTCAGAGTTGACTATACAACATTAATAAGTAATGTAATTTGAATTTCACTAAAAATTCAATATCAATGTACGAATGTATTTTAGTTGAGGAATTTATCTACAGGAACCAAACAAATCATTCTGGCTCTAACAATCAATGAATCGAGACCAAGTAGTAAATCAGTAACACAGAACACAGTTATTAACAAATAATGATTACTTTTTTAGTATTTTTCTATTTCCTCCACATGTCAACTGTTACGAAAATATTTCTACATGAGTTAAAAGTAATGATGAAACCATATAGTATAAAATAGAGTTAAGAGCAGTTAATCAAGCATTGAGTCGCGTTTAAAAATACATATTTTGTTTAAATTTGAAATTCAAAAACAGCGCGCATAGAGCAATCATTTTTTTATAATTGTATGTTTTTAAATGATCTTGTCGAAATCCAAAAAACCTGTTTTTTTAATTAGAATTGAAGTTACAATAATCTTTTTGTATTTTCTATTAAAAAGGATCTTTATAAAAATAATAAATATTTTTATAAAGATGACAGAAATGACGCTTTAATGTTTATGAAAAAATGTATTATGCAATTCTATCAATTCGTGAAAATAAGTTTATTAATGAAAAATAAAAAACTGCAAAAATATAAGCTTTCCTGATATAAGTGTTTGAAGTCTTAAAAGTAATACCTTCTCATTATTGATGGGAATGAAATTATATTATTTCATTCATTTCATTTATTATTATTATAGTTTTGTGAACTGCGTCGTATGCAAACATCCATGACAATAAATAATTAAAAACTTTTTACTCAGAAATCAGTCAATTATATTTGCTTTATTAATTCAGTTGGTTTTTTAAAATATTTTTTTAATATTACAATAGATATTATTATTAATAAATAACATTATATAATAATAAAATTTGTCTCTAAAGCGTAATTTCTATCTTTTCAAATAAAAAATACAGTGTCCAGCTGGCACTATAGCTTAAAGTGAGCTTACTATGAGATTATCACAAATTTATTATATCTGTTATTGTGATCAAATCACAAACTTACCATATCTTACCGTGACTTTTTTTATTACTTACCACCAACATACTATAATTTACCATAACTTACTGCCAACTTATAATTACTTAACGCCAGCTTACCATAACTTACCGTCAACTTATCATAATTTATTGCTAACTTACTGTCATTATTACCACAAAATTATCATAATTTATTACTAATTTACCGGCAATATACAATGGTATACCACAAACTTACCGTTAGCATACCGTCAACTTACAATAACTTACGATAATCTTTTGTCGCTAACTTACCTTCAATATACCATAAACTTACCGTTAACCTACCGCCAACTTACCGTAACTTGTAGTTAACCTACCGTCAACTTGACATAACTTGCGTCAATATACTATGACTTACCACAAACTTACCGTCAATTTACAGTACCTTATCGTCAACCTACTATAACTTACTGTCAACTTACAATAACTTACTGTCAACTTACAATAACTTACCATAACTTACCATCAACCCACAATAACTTACCGTCAACCCACAATAACTTACCGTCTACTTACCATAATTTGCCGTTAATTTACCATTAATATACCGTTTATTGCAAACTTACCGTAAGCTTGTCTCGCAAGTTTTTTAGCTTGCAGCATTTGCTATTTCGAAAGATTATTGCAACTTTGGTTTCAATTTCAATGGAGTTTCGATAATTGTTATTTTATTGCCGCATTAACATATGCGATTTTAAAAATGGAATTTAATTAACTTATTTCATTTATGCACTTATTTCATAAATATACGAAAAAAATAGGAATGTGCAAAATATCAATACATATTGATTTAAAAATGGATTTACATTGTTTAGAATATTATTGAAACTATTTATCAATAATAAAAGAAATTTATGTAATATCTGAATCTAAATTAGTCAAAAATGACAAATCTGATAGCAAAGAATAAGTTATTGTTTTAAATAGTGTATTTTTAATAATTTGTTTCTTATAAATAATTTAAATAATATAATATAATATAATTTTTCAAAAATCGATCAGTCATAAGTGACTGAAGCATTGTTAACATTCTTTCTACCATTATTTCTGAAAATTTTTTACTACGTAATGCAAAGAAATACGATTTACTAATGCAAATCGTTAATATAATGAGATAAATCTTTTATTATTATTATTATTATTATTATTATTATTATTATTATTATTATTATTTATTTTAATAATTATCAATTCCTTTTAATCAATTTTGACTCATTTGGATTAATAAAATACATAGAAAAATTGATGCCGCAGAAATGTTCAAAAAAGTTAATATTTCACAATCATTTTGTAATTTTGTAAAGAAGAAATACTATTATTTTCAATCTTGAGTATATCTAAATTCTAACAACCGTACAAAAATAAATTTATTTTAGTTTCAATATGTACCACCAATTTATTTTGTGTCTACTGATTACAATTTGCTATTATTTATTTTCCATATCAGAGTTTTCTCCTGATTTTCTCTTTTTCAAATTTTTATATTTCCAAATTTTCATTCAGTCCTTAATTTTTTATATTACCCTATCATCCACGAGTACAGAATCACCTATTTCAAACACTTAAAATTATCTCTTTGTTTGCATTCTAAAAATAAAAATTTTGCTTTTGGGTAAATAAAAATTATATAAATTCTGAATAGAATAAGTCTACAATAAAGTTTTTTCGATAATTTTTAAAGCAGCTTTTGAAAAAATAATGCAAATGCAATTTTTCTTGACGTTTGAGTAAATTTTGAAAAAATTGTTCTTACGTCCTTGGTCTCATTTTATTTATGTAGAAAATCAATAATTATGCAACAATATGCTTTATAAAAACTATACAAATTTTAATAAAAATATAGAATGTTAAAAACTCGACTTTTTACGTACTAGTGCGTAAAAAGTTGACTTTTTAAAGCATCGTATTACAAAAAAGTACTTTCTACACACTAGTGCGTAAAAAGTCGAGTTTTTAAAGCATCGTATTACAAAAAAGTACTTTTTACGCACTAGTGCGTAAAAAGTCGAGTTTTTAACGCACACTGTTGCAAAACAGTTATTTTTACAATATTAAGATAATTAAGTCTTAAATTTTTCGGCTAAAGGGATTTATAATTAATTTAATATTAAGATAATTAACTTTAAAGAAACTTTTTTATAATATTAAAATATATCTTAATCTATCTTAAGATCTTAATCCATCTTATATAACTTTTAAGTATGACCAAGAATTCAAGAAAATCTTTATTATCTCACGGAACATTCTATTTTTTAAAAAACTTTACCATTTGTCCTTTTTCAATAATTGTTTTAAAAATTATCCAAAAAAACGTTAGTCTAGGTTTATTTTTTCAAAATTTGAATAGTTTTGAATAATTTAAAAAGCAAAATTTTGATTTTCAAAATGTGCCCAATAAAAATTAAATATAATTTAAAGTACCTACTTAAAATAGGTTTCTTTATATTCGTGTATAATAGTGTATACTTTATTATAGTTCTAATTATTTTTGTTTCTTATCTTCAACTTCGAATTGCAACAATTTAGGAGAAATATTTTTTACTACTAATTTTATTGTTTATACAAAAATGTAAAATAAAAAATAGTACGAGATGCAAGGGTTTCGTGACAAGAATATAAAAATATATAATAAGTAGTAAGAGTTACTTAACGATTCTTAGACAACTGTTGCTAGGCAACAGTTGGTAGGTAACAGTTGCTAGGTAACGGTTGCTAGGTAACGGTTGCTAGGTAACGGTTGCTAGATAACGGGTGCTACCTAACGGTTGCTACGTAACGGTTGCCAAGCAACAGTTGCTACAATTATGTCTATTTCTAACCAAAACATCTTGGCCTCGAAAACGAAATCCTAAAAATTACGGTCAATTATATTCATAGAAAAAAATTTAAAAAATACATAATGACGAAAACAAATAATTAGAATTAGTTTGGATTAATAAAAATTTGAAAAGATAAAATTTCGAAAAATAGTAATTCGTAGATACAGAAATTGACGAAATTAAAAGTTAGAATAAGTTCGGTCATTTTTCGAATAATCAAACACTTTATAACTCGAATTTTCACAAGAGAATAAAATGAAAAATATCACTGTTGATAAATATCACCCTTTGACACATCAATACAACATTCTTAAGATCTAAAAGAAAACTGCCAATTAAAAATATGGCTAATATTTACTACTTGTCTAAAAAAAAAAAGAAAAAAAATCATTGAGCATAGCGTGGATCCATTCACCCCTTAGATGAAACCTCACTTAGATCTAAAAATCCTTAACACAGTTAAAACAAAAACCATATGACTGCAGTTAAATCTCGTTAGACAATCTTCAATGTTTGATGTAAAATTTGATCCGTGTAAGCCTCATGAAGTCTGCTCCCAAATTGAATGATATAGCACTTGTGTGTAAAACATTACAACTGGAACAGTCAACGGATGTCAAAGCGGAAATATGCTAACGAGATTTAAACGCTCTTTCAACGAGACACCATTCATAAATAATTTGGGAGTCTTGATGAGGTAAAATATCTGTTAAGTGTAGACCCTTGCGTATGAAAGATTCATATTTGTAAATCTTTCAGGTAAGAATCTAGAAAATTTTTTCATTTTTTGTAAAACACATCAAAATTCATTGAAATGAAAATTTTCATTCAAGGACAGATTTCCCAATTTAAAATACGTGGCGCACTGTGAAGAAAAGGGACCTTAGGGGCTCTTGAATATAGGTTATGTTTGATGCCAGTTTTGACCTATTTCTTTTTTAATTATTCGCAATCAATTTTTCTTGAATGTTTAATCAAATGAAAACAAATACTATCAAGAATACTATCGAATACTATCAAAAAAAATTGTTTTTGTCTACAAATAATTAAAAGCAAGTCAAGACAATGGTCAAAACTGAATCAAGTCAAAACATAACCTATATTCAAAATCTTCTGGGGTTCCCTTCTTTGGAGCGCGTACACTTAAACGAAAAGTATATTTACGTTAGTAAAGTAAAGATTAAATAAATATTTAATTAAAAGTATATTTATGAATTTAGAAATACTTTTAGAAACACAAATTGATTATAATTAGAACGAGAAATTAAGTTTTTTCGTTGAAGAAGCAGGATTAATTGGCAAGTTAGGTTTTAGAAAAAAGAAAAAAGAAAGAAAAAAGAAAAAAGCTATTTGGATTGTTGTAGAATGTCGTCGCAGAATGAAAAAGATTTCAGAGGTGGGAAAAAATGGACTTGATATTATTTATGAATGGATCAATTTGATTGCAATTGCGCTGTTTCAAGAGTATCGTTCTCTTCTTTTCTGATTCTAGAAACGGCTGATTAGAAGACATCGGCTGATTATAGAAGACATCGACTGAGCAAAAAAGAATTATGTAGATGATAAGCAAGTTGGAGGAGCTGCATTCTAAAATTAAACTTTGTCGATTAACGTGCCACGTGGATTTTAGTCCTGGTGGATTCTAGTCCTCAATTATAAGAAACTTGTTCAAACTTAAGGATACCTGATTTTCGTATCAACGACAGTTAAGATAAGTCTTCGAGCGATTGTGCCATATAAAGTCGTTTGTATAGGTCTGCGACACTTTTGAGATATTAACGCGATTTGACTGCGATTTGTCATGCCACTGTAGAATACGTGTATATCCTAGAACTGAAAAATTGTTTAGACGATGAAAATGAAGAAAATGTTTAGACGATCAAACTGAAGAAATTGTTTAGGCGATGAAAATGAAGCAATTATTGTTTAGACGATGAAACTAACAAAAAAATATTGTATAGACGATGAAAATGAAGCAATTGTTTAGACATTGAAACTGAAGAAATTGTTTAGACATTGAAACTGAAGAAATTGTTTAGACGATGAAACTGAAAAAAATTGTTTAGACGATGCAACTGAAGAAATTGTTTAGACGATGAAATTCTAGAAATTCGTTCGTGTTTAAATGAATTTATATTCGTTTGCGAGAGGAAAGTGTGTAGAGAACTATTATTATATAATAATTCGATTATAATTATTCTACTCTTTCTTATTTTGTACTAACTTGTACCTTTTTAATTTTCTACTACTTTTCCGCAATTTCATGAAAAATTCAATTATGGAAGAGTCTTATCGAAACTTGAAAGAAAGTACCTTATACATACATAATTATATATACATATATAAATATATATGTACGTTAGACGATGGAAATATTTATTTAAAGTTTTGAACTAAAAAATTGGTTGAAGGAATTTTGTCTTTTTACTGCAATCCTCATTCTTCTTCTTCTTTTCTTCTTTTTGCTTCCTCAAAGGGAAGCATTGTTTTTTTTTGTTATCAATTTATAAGTTTATGTACATATACACATTAATTATAAATATTATAATCTTGTTTAGAGTATAATATATAGATAATAATTTTTAAAATGTATAAAAAGTATTTATTAAAAAAGTCATTAAATTTATAAAGTAAAATCTCATTTATTGATAAATAGGCTTTGATTTTATTAGTGGTGCCTCATTGAGAATTTTTGTTTATCAAAAAGTACTTTTATTATTTAAAAATATGTTTTTAATTTTATTTATTAATTTTATTTTTTTATTCTTTTTAATTGTATTGAATACTTTGTTTTCTCTTTTGTACGAAAAATCGACGAACATGTATAGAATGTTTCAAAACAATAAATGGGTCGGGCATTTTAAAAATTGAATAAAAATTTCAATTGCATAAAAAAAAGTATAGAACCCTTGATAATTATTAATTGAAGAAAAATATTTAATTAAAATCAAGGAGCAAAGAAGTCACGAATTAAGTGTCCACTTGTGTTGAATTATTACCCAAATTATCTTGAATTTTATGAATTACTTTAAATTATCTGGAATTATCTTGGATTTTATGAATTGCTTTGAATTATCTAGAATTATCTTGAATTATTCTGAATTCTTTTGAATTATTCTGAATTCTTTTGAATTACATGGATTACTTTAAATTATCCTGAATTGCCTTGCATTATTTTGATTCGCCTTGAATTACCTTGAATTACCTTGAAATAATTTGAATTATCTTGAATCATCTTAAACTAATTTTAATTACTTTGAATTATTTTCACTTAGAATTATCCCGAATCACCTTAAATTATATAAATTACATTGAATTACCTTTTCCTTTTCATACGAATTGCTTTCAATTATCTATTGAATAACTTTTAATTATCTTCATCCAGCAAAATAAATTAAATTTATATATAATATTTTCAAGTCTTTTAAAATACTTTAAAGTAACCTAAAGTATTTTAAAGTAACCTAAAGTATTTTAAAGTAATGTTAAGTATTTTAAATTTTTTGACAACCGAGGAGTAAAAGAGGTGTTCGAGAGGAGGTCACTGGTAATTGGTTCAAAAATTGAGGTTATTAAGAGGATTTTTATTATATTGTCTACCGAGGAGTAAAAGAAGTATTAGAACCAGAGATTAAGATGGTTAGAGCTTTTCATGATTTCTTTCCGGGGGCTATTCTGGCATCTCACAAACTTGGTGTAATTTTAGAGACAACTTGAAAATATTAATATCTTACGTAATTAGAAAAAATTTTTGTCGAGAAAAATCGAAATTCTCATTTTTAACACAAAATTAATTTTTTGATGAAGGGCCTAAAATAACATCGAGATGGTTGGAGCTTTTGATGATTTCTTTCCGGGGGCTATTCTGGCATCTCAAACATTTGGTGTAATTTTAGAGACAACTTGAAAATATTAATTTATTACATTATTACAACACTTTTTGTCGAGAAAAATCGAAATTCTCTTTTTTAACACAATTAAAATTTTTTTTTTGACGAAGTGCTTAAAATAACATTGAGGTGGTTTGAGCTTTTAATGATTCCTTTCCGGGGGCTATTCTGGCATCTCAAAAACTTGGTGTAATTTTAGAGACATCTTGAAAATATTAATTTATTACATTATTACAACACTTTTTGTCCAGAAATCTTAAAATCTCCATTTATATCAGAATTAAAATTAATTTTTTGATGAAGTGCCTAAAATAACATCGAGATGGTTAGAGCTTTTGATAATTTCTTTGCGGGGGCCATTTTAGCATCTCAAAAACTTAATATAATTTTCTAGACATCTTGAAAATATTCATTTATTACATTATTACAACACTTTTTGTCCAGAAAACTTAAAATCTCCATTTTTATCAGAATTAAAATTAATTTTTTGACGAAGTGCTTAAAATAACATTGAGGTGGTTAGAGCTTTTGATGATTTCTTTCCGGGGGCTATTCTGGCATCTCAAGAACTTGATGTAATTGCTTTAATTTGTAAAATAATAACCTCGAAATTCAAAAGTCTAAAATTTCTACAAATAATTATATACTCCAACTTATTTGTCACATTATCAAATTTGTTAGCTGTCTCATCCAACTTATTAGTTGTATTTGCTAAAATAATAGTTGAGACATGCTTGTAGAAATAGGTACCACAGCAAACTGGTCCATCTACTAAAAATGACTGTCCCAACCAACCAATTGGATGGCTCCCCAGGATTCAACAGAATTGGCTGTCACAGCCATATAAAGGTTGTCCCATCTAATCTTTTTTTTCAGTGTTTGATATTTATAATTTAAAATTCCATGAAGTTTCCATGATTCCATGAGGAATATTGAAATTTTTATTAGAATTCCACATTTTACCATGTTTTCTAGAATTGTAAAAATCCCTGAATTTTTAAAGATTTTAATAAAAGCTAAAATGTTGTTAATTTCAAAATATTATGAACTATATTAAAAAGTACCTATTCTTTAAAATTTCAAAATAATTGAGTAGATTAAGTTGTAAACAATTGAAGTTTGTATAACATTTTGTAAGGGTAGAAATAATTATGTAATTGGAAAGAAATAGAATTAAACATATGAGTTAAATATGTGTAAAAAAAGCTGATTATTGTAGTTTTTCGAGTCTGGTTTTAAAGGTATAATTTTTTTTACAGAATGGAAATTTCATTTACAAATAAAAGTAAATCTTTGATTTAAATTCAATTCAAGTAATTTAAAAAATGCCTACATAATTCTAGCGCGCGTATAATTTGCTAATATATAAATAAAAGTCTAATAAAATATCGTATTTAGGTTAAATATGGTTCTTTTATATTCGTAATCGATTTTAAAAATTCAAAATGGCTGATGGAATATGGCGGATCAAATTGACCATAAACGATCGAATTTACGGAAATTTGGTATATAAAAGCATTTGCTTCCTCTGAATTCAAAAATTAAAATATTAAAATTAAATTCCAAATGATGTATTTTAAAAAGATCTAATAAAAGTCCAAAAGGGTCTAATTAGAAATTTTTTCAATAAATGAATTTTTGTCATGGTACAAATGGTACAAATAAAATACTTTTTTCTCATTAAATATGAAAACGTTTCTTGTAAAGGGGAACAAAAGTCATTGGGCATTAATTATTCTTATATAACACTTTATTGAAGACTTAGGAGTAATTAAAGTAATCTTATAATATTATAACTAATATCCGCAACAGTCTACGAACTCGCTAATAAAGCAACATCATGCGCAGTTCTCAGTTTCACATAAATAAAATAATAAAGAAAGTCGATTAGTTTTTGTGTTTACATATTTTCATACCTCGTTTAAATTTCACGTCTAACTTTTACATCCATACAATGTCTTTGCTCTCTTCCCTTGATCGAATCTGAGTGCATTTTTCTCTCCAAATTACTTAGAGTGAAAATAAAATCACTCAGAGCCAGAAACGAATTTAAAAAAAGTGAGGTTTCTCTGCGGAGGAAATTTCATTTCTCTGCAGAGGAATTTTCATAAAATGAAATTTCACTTTAAAAAATGATATTTCACTCCATAAAATGATATTTCACTCCATAAAATGGAATTTCACTCTTTTAGAGAAGATTTAACTCTTCCAGATGAGATTTCACTCCACACGATGAGATTTCACTCTAAGAAATTTGGAGAATTTATAGTCATATATATTTAAATATTTTAATTTATAATTAATTTATAATTTATTTATATATTATGTATCAGTGACGCTGGAGTACGCATTTTATTTATTTATATTATGCAAGAGATCGATGGCTTCAATAAGCCGAGAGGAACATAAAATTTATACACTATCATGTTAGCGACTATATTCAATCAAATTAATGCTTTAAAAACGTACATCTATTTTACTGTGGATTGTCAGTAGCTTCAAACTACCCGATCTTAATATTATATTCTAGTTTGACATGCTTAAACATATTTTTAATAGTAAGCGTAGAGTCGATGAGAAATCTTAAATCAGGCTCTTTCATTTTCAATGAAATTCTGAGGTAGCCCCATGACATGATATGATTAAGATCAAACAGCTTTTTTCACAGAGATTGTCGAATAATTGCTTTGGAACATATTTCTACTTTCTTCACTTCTACTTTCTTCTACTTCTCACTTTTTCAACAATACAATACATTTAAATACTCGAGTAGTTCTATAACCTTGTACTTCAACTTTTGTACTCCAAAAGGTCTTTAAATTGTCTGGCAGTAAATTTTTCTCATATTCCATTTTTCTAACATTCCAATTTTGAGTACTGAAATTTTTCTGGTATTTAAATTCTGTGGTATTCCATTTTTCTGGTACTTAAATTTTGTAATATTCCATGTTTTTGATACTTAAATTCTCTAATATTCCATTTTTTTGATACTTAAATTCTCCAATATTCAAATATTTGGGTATTTTGAATAATTTATTTTGGATAATCTCTTAATTAAAATATAGATATTAAAATATTTGATAATTAAATTATCTGAGATTTCAATTCTCTGATAATTAAATTCTATGGTAATTCAATTATCTGACAATTAAATTTTATGGTAAGTCAATTATCTGACAATTAAATTATATGGTAATTCAATTCTCTAAGAATTAAATTTTATGGTAATTCAATGATCTGACAATTAAATTATATGGTAATTCAATTCTCTAACAATTAAATTCTGTGGTAATTCAATTCACTGATAATTGAATTATATGGTAATTGAATACTATGGCAATTGAATTCTATGGTAATTCAATTCTCTGATGATTCAACTCTCTGGTAATTCAATTATCTAGCACTTAAATTCTCCAGTTATTAAATTGAATTAAATCCACTGGTAGATTCGCTGGCAATCAATTTCTCTGGTATTTAAATTTTTTGATATTTAAATTATGTGGTATTTAAATTTCCTGGTAATTAAATTATCTAGTATTTAAATTTTCCGTTTCTAAATTATTTGGGATTTAAATTATCCCAAATAAATCCCTTTTAAATAGATCCCTTTTTAAATTGTCTGGCGTTTAAATTTTCCGTTTTCAAATTATTGATATCAATTTTCTATTATCCACACTTTCTGGTATTCAAATTTTCTAAAATTTCATTGTTTTGGTATTTAAATTCCATTGTATTTAAACACTCGAGTATTTAATTGTAAAATATTTTTCTCGTGTAAAGTGTCAAAACTTAATATTCACATTTTTTCGAAGGTGAAAAGCAGTTTCTTTACAGTCATCATTGTTTGCAAAATGAGAAAAAAACAAGGCACTTTTAACGAGGAATATAGAATTTCATTATAGCAAATTGGTATTTTGATGATCAACCTATTTAACAAGAAATATAAATCCGTTTCAACGAATAAACGTTTCAAACATGGTCCATATTCATTTGAATAATTGTTATTTGACGCAAATTTCAAATTACTACTTGTTTTACAATCGATGAATTTACACTTTTTCGTTTCGAGTTTCACTTTTGTGGTTTAGTTTCGAGAATTTTTCATGTAGTGAATAAACATTTTAGTGTCAATAAATATTGTAATGTGAATAATCATTTCAATTAAAATTAACATTTTAAAGTACATAAACATTTTATAATTTTTTATAAATAAATTTATAACATTTTATAATAATTGTATATAATAACAAATTTTTTGTGTAAAAAAACATTTTTATGTAAAAAAACATTTTTATGTAAAAAAACATTTTTATGTAAAAAAGACATTTTAATGTAAAAAAACATTTCATTGTAAATAAACATTTCAATGTAAATAAACATTTCAATGTAAATAAACATTTCAGTGCAAATAAATAAGACATTGAAAAATGGAATTAATAAATTGAATAAACTTAAAATTGAATAAACTGTAAATTGATAAAGAGAAATCAAATAACCATTACTAAAATAAGTAAAAGTACCTTCTATGTAAACGATAATATTTTTGAAAGAATAGATTGAACACCCTAAAAAATATTGAGCCTCCAAGTTTATGTTTAAAAATAGTTTTGTAAGATTGAATTCAATTTAAATTTACTTTGATTGTCATTTTCTTAAATTTTAATTAACATTTAATCTTACAAACTTGAATTGTAAATTAATTTAGAAATTGCACCACTTTTCAATTGATTAAAAGTAAAATTCAATTGTAACCTTTTTTTGCAAGGTAATAAATTTTAAATCTAAATTCAGTACATCGATTTGAAAACGATTCAAAAAAGTTCAATTGCAATTAAAATTCTTTTATATTGGTTTATAATTCTTTTACATTTGTTTATAAATCTTTTATATTTGTTTATAATTCTTTTATCTTTGTTTATAATTCTTTTATATTCTTTTATACATTTTTTTGAAATTATTTTAATCACACAGTGTAAATTAAATTTATAATAAAATGCTAATCAATCGAATTCGTTTAAATTTACATTAAATAATAATATACTGAATTTACCATTGGTAAATGATTGTTTGAATTGAATTTGATTAATGGTTTGAATTAAATTTCATTAATAGTTCAAATTAAATTTGATTAATGGTTCGAATTAAATTTGATTAATGTTTCGAATAATTAATGATTCGCATTAAATTTAATTAATAGTTTGAATTAAATTCACTTCAATTTGCAATTAATAAATGGAATTCAATTAAATGCATAACTGACAAATGGAATTAAATAAAACGCAAAATTGACAAATTCAATTAAGCGCATAATTAACAAACAGAATTCATTGAAACGCAAAATTGACAAAATGGAATTAAATTCAATGCATAATTGACAATTCAATTAAATGCATAATTGACAAAAGGGTTTATAGTAAAAATAGATGTAACATTGTTTGCCTAAAAATTGACGAAAATGTTTGCCGACGTTGCACAATTAATTTCAATATTTCGACATTTCAAGATGCTTTCGGGGAATCAAGAATGTCGAAAATTGAAAATTAATTTTACATTATGATAGCGTGAATTACGTTTGCTAAATGAAATGAAGAATCATCAGGGGACGACAAAGTCGTTGACATTATACTTGAAAAAGTTTATTTACAATTTAAAACAAGGTACCTATATCACAATCGCTTAGAAAAATAATATGAAGCAATCTTGTAGTTGAATTAAATTGAGAGTAGCTCCCAATTTAATTCAAGCATAAGACTGATCCAACGATATCGCAATTTTATTTCCTTTTTCCACCCAATTTCTTAATCGGCCTCGGAGTTCTTCTAAACTTTTGGATTTTGCTTTGTTTATCCTTTTATACTTAACGTCTTTAGGTTTCGTAACCGACCTGTGGTTACTCATTACTCTATTGTATGTCACCTGAAACAATTTATTTCACCTTATTATTGTTCTTTTATCATTTTATTGCTAAATGCTAATACAGTTTTATTGCTAATACAGTTTATAGAGAAAGAAATTCTCTGAAAATTGCTCCATTATTTCCAAGGGAAATAATTTTTAAATTAAATTTAATTTAATTCTGTTCATTTTATTATTACTATTTTTATTTATTTTTTTTTATTAATATTTGAACAATTATTTATCGTTAGAGATTGAAAATTTTATTTGCGGATTAGAGATGTGCGAATAGTTGGAATTGCAATGATTCGAAATAAGACACTATTTAAAGATTTGGAATTAACTAAAAAAAGTTTGAATTCGATTGAGCGTTAAAAATATTTCCTGTCTCAATAAATTTAAAATTTGGTGATGGTGTATTAATTTTAATTCGAATCATAACTAATTCGATTCGATAATTTTAAAACCGATTTGAATCAACTTGATTAGATAATAGATTATCCGATTCAGTTCAATTTGATTCAAAAAATGTTTATCCGATTCAATTCAATTTGATTCAAAAAATGTTTATCCGAATCGATGCTATTCAATTAAAATGTTATTTGTTATTCAATTAAAATGTTATTTGTTATTTGTTATTCAATTAAAATGTTATTTGTTATTTGTTATTCAATTAGAAAATATTTTATATATTTTATTTTAAATATTCCAATTCAATTCGATTCTACTCGAAAATAGATCATTTTATTGCTTCCTCTTAGGGAAGCATTGTTAAAATCGATTCGCAAATTACTAATTAATAATTGTTATCTGCTTTTGTCCGCTGAATCCGAAACCGTATTCAGAACTGCCAGATTGCCTCGATTTTTTTAGATAACCTCAAAAATCAATTTTTTAAAGTTAAAATCGTTGTAGAATCTATAAAAATTCTAGCTAAAATCTGAAACCTATACTGATATAAATCTTGAAGTATCACCTTTAATTTAAGACCAGAAAACTTGAAAAATGTTCAGTGGTTCTCGAGATATGACTTAAAACATCCCGTCATGCAAATCGGCCAAACTGAGATTGCATATGAAAATAATGAGTTTTGATGCGCATGCGCTTTTAGATACAATCTCAGTTTGGCCGATTTACATGCCCAGACATTTTAAATCATATCTCGAGAACCACTGAATATTTTTTAAGTTTTCTGGTCTTAAATTAAAGGTAATACTTCAAGGTTTACATAAGTGTAGGTTTCCGGTTTTTATTACAGTTTTTAAAGATTCTGCAACGAGTTAAACTTGAAAAAATGGTTTTTTGAGGTTATCACAAAGAATTGAGCTAATCTGGCAATTTTGACTACGGATTCAGATTGAGCGGACAAAAATACACGAGAATACACTTTTGTAGTGTTTAATTTTTTATTTATTGCGGCAATTTATTTTTTGCGTGCCTGTGATATAATATTTGAAACATCTTTTTTAAATTCCTCTAAATGCACTAATATATTAAAAATAGAAAATAAAGAAAGTTGCGCACCTGCGCTTGTTGACTTTCATCCCTGGGTCTTTCTCTAGGAGGGGATTCTGTATCTTGAGCAAGACGTTCAAAGCTACCATATAAGTCTTGTAGTCGACCTTTCCCAGAAATAAGGCTTTTTGCAGTTCTATCTTCACATTCTAAAATACTAGTTGTTTCGGATGAATCCTGATCACCATCCTCTTCCACCGAGTAAACTGTTTCTAAAATTTCTGGCCTTCGGAGATAACCATTGCTTCGCCTCATTGACAAGTATTTACTTGATGGCTCCACTGCATCTGACACTGATCGAATTACTGTCACATCGGTAATGTTCGATCTAAACCTGCAAAAAGGCTTCGAAACTTAATTCACTTTTGTAAATTTGTTAATTTGTAAATATCACTTTTATTTTTAAAAATTCACTTGTGAGGTGCTCTGAAGCAAGGGACCTTACGAGAAAAAAATTGTAGGTTATGTTTATTCGTTTTAACGTGATTGAAGCATCCTTTTAAATTTTTCACAATCAGAAACAGTTTTTCCTAAATCATGAAACTAAGATTAAAAACCAAAATCACACTATTCAACTTGAATATCTAAGAGTTAAGGCCTTGTTCAAGATCTTGAATGATAATCTAGGAATCTACCTTTATCTTTTTTTACCCTTCTCTCTTTTTTGTTTTCAGTATAATGAATCAAACATTCATGATACACTTGAAGGATTCCAAAGATGATTCTCAAAGTTTCAAAACGATATATTTTTTAGTTCAAGCGCAAGTAGTTTCATAAAAATGAGCCGAAAAGTTTATCACCATTTAATTTATCGAAGCTTTGTGGAACTACTTGCTCTTAAACTAAAATCGATATCGTTTCGATACTTCGGGAGTCATTTTAGAAAATCTTTGAGTGTGTCATGAATTATTATTTATTATTTTTTATTATTTTTTTTTGAAAAAGAACTTCAGAAGAAAAGGATAAAGGTAGATTCCTAGATTGTCATTAGGAATCTTGGACATAGCCTTAAGAAAGACTGTTTTCGATTGCAAGTAATTAAAAATAAATTTTTAATCAAATTAGAACTACGGTCGACTCTATGAATAGTGCCACGATGAATAGTGCCACTTCTCGGAATTTTAGCGCGAGCGTTACCCCCACTTTGTCGACGCTGCCGTAAGAGTGAGTGCGACACAAATACTTCAAGCATACTCGAGAGTGAGACACATTTTTCAAGAGATATTTCATTGACTTGCAAATTTAGGGCACTATTCATAGAGTCGACTGTATTATCAAAGTTACAATTTTTCCTTCTTAGGTCCCTTCTTTCAGAGTGCGTTGCAATTAATAAAATTCCATTGCAATTGAAATTATACTGAAATTGAAATTACATTGCAATTGAAATTACACTGCAATTGGAATTCCATTGCAATTGAAATTCCATTGCAATTGAAATTATACTGAAACTGAAAATACATTGCAATTGAAATTACACTGCAATTGAAATTACGCTTCAATTGAAATTCCATTACAATTGAAATTCCATTGCAACTGAAATTCCATTGCAATCGAAATTACATTGCAATTGAAATTCCATTGCAATTGAAATTATACTGAAACTGAAATTACATTGCAATTGAAATTACACTGCAATTGAAATTACATTGCAATTGAATTCCATTGCAATTGAAATTACACTGCAATTAATTGAAATTACATTGCAATTGAAATTATACTGAAATTTAAATTACATTGCAATTGAAATTACACTGCAATTGAAATTCCATTGCAATTGAAATTACACTGCAATTAAAATTCCATTGCAATTGAAATTATACTGCAATTGAAATTCCATTGCAATTGAAATTATACTGAAACTGAAATTACATTGCAATTGAAATTACACTGCAATTGAAATTATACTGAAACTGAAATTACATTGCAATTGAAACTACACTGCAATTGAAATTACGCTGCAATTGAAATTCCATTACAATTGAAATTATACTGAAACTGAAATTATATTGCAATTGAAATTACACTGCAATTGAAATTACATTGCAATTGAATTCCATTGCAATTGAAATTACACTGCAATTGAAATTACATTGCAATATTGCAATTGAAATTCCATTGCAATTGAAAATACTGAAATTGAAATTACATTACAATTTGAAATTACAATTAATTCAAAGAAAAATGTACAAAAAATTAGTTTTGTTACTTTAAATATGTTTGTTTTAAAAGAAATTGAAAATAACAAACCTAGGAGGTGTTGGGTCATCGATAGTTTCTTCTAAAACGACAGCACTATCGCTGTCTCCTAAACTATCTAAACGGTCGAGAGCATCACAAGTTGGCGAATTTCTAATGTCAGAATTTCTTTCGGAGAGTCTACTTTGAAGTTGCCGAATTACTCTTTGCTGTTTCAAAATAATCGCCTCTCTCTGTGCCAAATTTGCCTCAATTTCCTTTTGTTTTCGACAAAGTCGTGACTCAAAAAGGAGAAGCTGGGAAGAAATATACCGCAATAAATCTCCCTTTTCCCTCCTCAGTCGAGCTACCTTCTCCTCCTGAAACATTAAAAGCATTTTTATATTCGATTTGAAAGGGTTTTTTGAATTTAGATACGTTGAGAGTCAATAGATATAGTCTTCTTTCTCAATAGGTCCGATCGCAATAGAGCCTCTCGCAATAGAGCCTCTCTCAATAGTTCCGCTTCCCTTTATCAACGCTCGAACCATTTTACCGTATTAATTATTCATAAAAAATGTGATATAAGTTTGAATCCGACCTATCCATTCTAACTATATATTTTTGTCGCATTTGAAAAGTTTGAAAATTTTCTATATATTTTTTTCATTATTTAAAAAAGTTAAAATATAAATATTTTATGCTTTTTGCATTTCAAAAACATATCGATTCATTGCTAAATGAATCTTCTAGTTCTATTTTACCCAAAGTTATTCTGAATTTAAAAATTTAAAATTTAAAAAAAATCGTATTTTTATAAATCTTTTGCGTTTTTATTAAAAAAAAATTAAATGTGAATAATTTATATTTTCTGCGCCTCAAAAATACGTCGATTTCTTATTAAATGGACCTATTAGCTCTATTATATCGAAAGTTCTTCGCAATTTAGAAATTGCAAATTTTAAAAAACAGGATTTTCTTAGAAATTTTGTTTTACATTTTAATATAAACTTAATTACTTTGTGGTTTTTTTTATAGTTCGTTTAAAAACGAGTAACTAAAGAAAATAAATAATTTATTTTAATTTCTTTATGAAGAAGCAATTTGTTTCATCAAATTATTATTTTTCAGTATGCATTTTTCGATTTGGAAAAATTGGATTTTGTGGTTTAATAAATATATAAATAAATAAATTCGTTTTAACAATTTATTACTATTTTTCTATTATTTTTATTCTTTCAGTGCATTTTTCATTTGTTTCAACAATTTATTATTATTTTTCTATTATATTTTTCATTCTCACAGAGCATTTTTCTTCTGTTTTAACAATTTATAATTATTTTTCCATTCTTTCTCATTTCTTCAATAGTTTTCATTCGTTTCAACAATTTATTATAATCTTTCTCTTATTTTTCACTCTTTCAGAGCATTTTAATTTTAAACTACCTGAATTTTCAAACTTTCATTCGAGATGAAAATTATTAATTTTTATTTTATTCTCTTTCAAGATCATAGAAATAACCGTAATTTAATTGGGGGCCATCCATGTATTACGTCACGCTTCAAAGGTGTGGGGGGGGGGTCAAGCTGTTTGTTACGATTGTAGAAAAAATGGCGCTAATGTATGCAGTAGTGCGTTACGAGGGGGGAGGGGTGGGGGTCAAAATTTAAAAAAAAACGTTACGTAATATATGGATGACCCCTTGTAATTAATTATTATTGTAATTAATTGTAATTAGTAACTGAATTTGAAACTCACTTGCAGCTTCAATGTTTTTCGCCAATGAAAAGTCTGATACGCTTGTGCTGAGGCCTGCTCCTTTTGTCTGGCTTTAAGGGCTGCTATCACTGTTTTCGCCTCTTCAAGAGACGTAATTTCAACATCTTCGATGATAGGACGACTCACTGACACTGACGATTCATCGAAACTGAAAAATCGAAAAATTAATTAGCATAACAATCTTCTTAATTCCATTTAACTCAATTTAAATGCTTCTAACAGAAGCTTATACTTTCTGTGCACAGAGAAAAAACCTCAATATCAAAAGAAAAGTTTGTAAAAGTTGAGAATTTTATTGGACAAAATAGTGAGAGCACAGGGACATAACTATTATTAATAATGTGATTAAATACTGTAAATTGATTTGTGATCATCTTTTTTTTTAATTAATATTTGCATTTGATCACTTGAATTAATTAATTATTAATTGGCCACGCCCAGGTCATTAATAGAAGAAGAAGAATTTGCATTTGATTGTTATTTTTATATTTAAAATGGGTCTTTCGTAAAGGGTGTTCTTGATTTAGACGAAAAATTGTTATTGAAAAATATATTTTATTTTTTATAATTACACCGGAACGCCGATTACTGATTTTATACAGAAGCTTCACGGACAGGGATGGGTACCAGGGAGTACAAGAAATCGAAAACTGACGCGCGCAGGGACGTACTAATTACTTGTCGAACGGTGTTCCAAAAGAAACGCGCGGAGTTCAAAAAAGTGCGGGATTTCGCGTCAAAACCATGTCTAAAAATCTTTTTATGGCCTCGATCGTTTGCATTAATTTGTTTCAAGGTTAACACCGATTCTGTACACCCCATCACTGTACAGAATCGGCGTTCTAATTGGAACGCCGAAATATTGTACAAAATTACATTTAATGTAAATTAAAGTTGTAATTTTGTACAATTTACATTTAATGTAAATTAAAGTTGTAATTTTGTACAATATTTGCAAACTATTTATGAAATTTTACTTTCTGTGTTGGGGCCCATAATTCGTAGTTTCGCCACTGTCAGCTGATTTTATTTATAAAAGCACAGTTTGCACTGTGAAACTAAATTACTGTCTGATTAGTTTCCGCTACCTTAGGTATGTTTTTTTTCTCCGTGCGTCCTTTTTGTAAAACAAAAGATGTAATGGACATTTTATAATTAACACTAAATACATTTTGCAACATTAAATTCTGTTTAAAAGAATTTAACAACGGTTATAAAATAAATTAGCTTTTTTTACTTTCAGTGGTCACTTTGTAATGTTTAGTTGGCAACAATGAAAAATAATATAACGCAGCACATAAAATTAAAAGAAATTAAATAAGCATGCCTTTTCACTTTAGAATTGTGAAATAGAGATTGGAAATTTCGAATTTCAATTTTTAAAGATTTTATAAGCATTTCAAATTTTAATTTTTAAAGAGTGTATTAAAATAAAAAAAAAAATAAAATTTCATTTAAAATTTCAAATTAAGCAATTATTTTAAAAATTTGTTTTGAGGAAAGTTTATACTTAGGTAAACTTTCTTAAGTAAGGAAAATATTTGTGAAAATGTGATAATATTTGTGAAAGTATTTGTGATAATATTTGTGAAAGTATTTGTGATAATATTTGTGAAAGTATTTGTGATAATATTTGTGGAAGAATTTCAATATTTTTGTGAAATAAATAATTTTGTACATTCATCAGTTAGAACTTTGATAATAAGCGTCAGAATTGTCAATATAATGGGAGAGGTGCACATTAAGTCAATTGCATGATATAGAATAAAGTTGAAGGTTACAGAGGAGTTCAGGTAATGTCCGGTAGGAATTACGGTCAGGTGCTTTTAAAGATGGATGGTGGTAAAATAACGTGCATGTACTCCCAAAGACCCAAAATGCTTCATTGTATGAGAAAATCAATTACAACGCATTATGACCCTATTCATTTGATCTCCTTTGATGTGCCTTTAAACGTCATATAACGACAATTTTATGTTCATTGATTATTTAATTTTATTTTGCAATGTCTGTAAACAAAAATTGAAAAATGAATACTACTAATACTTTACGTTTAATATGAATTTTATATTTTATATTTTCAATATGAATTTTTTTTTTTTTTTTATGATAATGGAAACAATTTTCAAACAGATAGTAAGCTCAGATGTGTGGAAATTCTATCTCTTTCGAGATTTTTTTATAAAAATGTATTTCATTAAGACCAGAGCGCAACAACAAAATTCATAAATAATTATTGAAAATATTGTAGTTGTAATTTGATAATATAAAAAAGTAATAATAATAATAAGGGGCCGTTCATAAACTACGTAGCCCATTTTTTGGAAATTTCGACCCCTCCCCCCTGCACCCTCCCATGTAGCACATTGTACACTCAGAAAAATGTTTGTTTAAATTGAACAAAAATATTTGTTTGACCAAACATAATTGATTTAAACAATTTTTTTGTTTGATTTAAAGAAATATTTATTTAATATAAACAAATTAAAAACTTTTGCTTCTTTAATTTGCAGAAATAATTTGTTTGATACAAAGATAGAATTTGTTTAATTTAAACAAAAAATTTCCTCTAATAAATTACTCCTGTTCTGAGTTAAAAGTGGTAAAAATAAAGTGATTTCCATCTCCTACGATGGCCTCGTGGATTAGATGATTTGCTGTGAATCTAAGGGACGCGAGTTCGATTCTCCAGCCCGGTAGATTTTTCTCTCATGATTCTTCTGTTTCAGCTTACATATTAAAAATGAATATTAAATGAACAATATAATATTAAAATTATAATAAGCAATCACTTTTATGTGAATAAAAATAAAAAAATTATGAAAAAATTTGTTCCATTCAGACAAATCATTTATTTGATTTAATCAAAATTCAACCAAACAAATTATTTGTTTGAATGAAACAAACATTTGTTTGACCGTATATCAAAGATAGAATTTGTTTGATTCAAACAAAATTTGTTCAATTTAA
>WNHD01001152.1:0-32107 GCA_011057455.1 Ganaspis sp. Gsp50
GTATAATACTATGAAGCCTGATGTAGATCTGTTCTTTTCTTCACACAATCAATTTTTAAGCGCCTTGGAGTTGTACGCGAAGAGTATTTGTAACTAGAACGACATTATAGATCTATGTAGTTACCCATTTATGGTCCCATAGGACCGCGGGGAAAGTATATTACAAAATAAAATAAAATAAAATAAAAATAATAAACATATCGTTATGAAATTTGGTATACATTTATAAAATATCATCTGAATGGTCTGTCTGGTGTGAATTTATTAATAATTTTGTTTAAAAGTTATTTTATAAAATTCTAAAAAATCAACTAATTGTAATGTAACACGTAATTTCATCAAATAACTTTTGGACAAAATTATTAATAAATTCATATCAGACAGACCATTCTGATGATAATTTATGAATGTTTACCAATTTTCATAACAATATGTTTATTATTTTAAGAGTAAAACGGCGGAAAATATTTGCCTTACCGATCACGTGACCAGCTACGTCATTTTCCATTACATGCCCTTAAAATATTAAAATGCATCAGTTTAATTTTCTGTTTTAGAAATTATAGACAAAAATAGTAGGTACAATAAAATATTATACGAATTTGAATAAGATATTATTTTGTAATTAAGGAATTAATATAATTTATGGTTATACTATAATGAAATAAATTCTAATTAATTTTTTTAAATTTGAAAATTAAACGAAATTGAATAAATAAAATTAAAAATGCTTATTTTGGATGAGGATGTTGGAATTGTTTCTATATCAAGAATAAGAAAGGGTAGAAAGTCTTAAATGTAGGTCAAGAATTTAAGTCAAATTTTTTTTGAAATTTTGGATACAACCAATGAAATAGCTTTCTTTGAATTGGCTCCCTTTCACTATCGAATATGCGGCTAGTTTTGTAACTAATGAAATTTACTGCAGAAATATCTTCTAATTTTAAAACTTCTTTATTTGCTTCAATAATTTAAAATAAACTGCGAATTTGTACTAAAATATCTTTATAGATGTAAATACTAAAATACGTTTATAAGGGTATTTTAGTATAAATTTTCTTTTTTAGTATTCATATTTTAGTATGAATTTAGTTCAATTGAATTGTATTTTAATTTTTAATAATAGAAATAAGATAATTTCCTTCCAAATTGGTTATGTAGAAAATTGAAAAAATTCGATCAGCGGAAGGAATATAAAAAACATAAACAAAAATTTTTTGTCATGTAAATATGAGCTACTCTAATTTTTAGTTTTATAAAAAATCAAATTTTATACTGAAATAAAAATTCGATGAAAAATTCACTGTAAAATTCTCACTGTAGTTGTTTGTTCTTACAACCAATTAGAATTTAATTGTAAAAGGAAATTTGCGGCTAAAATTTAGAAAACTTATAGTTAGACAATAACAATTAGTGTCAATCGGAATTTAAATGGAATTAGAGTTCTGTAAAGTTAATAATTAAACAAAACAGAGAAAAAATAATTTGTATCAATGAAAATTTGTATCAATATAAATTAATCGTTTTTATTCCGCATAGAATTTTTCTCTATATACAAAGAAATTTTTTAATAAGTTTCAATAGAGTTTAAAATCTAGTAAAGTTTTATATACGATTTAGGGAAGACGGGAAAAATGTGAAAGATTAGTATAAAAATATTAAACTTCGCTAAAGAATTTTCTTTCTTTAGTATATTTATCTATCTTTAGTGAATATATTACAAACGTTAGCACAAATTTACTGATTCAATTTACTTTGTTTTCTTATAATAATGCCCATAAAGTTCAGAACGTTCATTCGAACGAACTGTTTTCTTTTTGTTTTATTTTTTTAAAAATATACTTTTGTAATAAAAATGGACAATTGTTTTTAAACAATAATAACAGCAGAGTTAATAATTGTTACGTGTTACGTAAAATAATATTTTAGGACAAATCTGAATTATTAAAAATAGAACGATACAAATTTCGTTCGTTCAAACGTTTCAAACTTTATTTGCATTTCTTATACGGAAAATGCTTGTAAAATCTTTAATTTACCCTTCAGTGGGATTCGTAGAAAGCTTTCCGAAATTGGGATCCCCGTAAACAAGTTTTTACAATCTGTAAACAAAATGCTTTTTGATTTTATTGGAGCAAACCACCTAAACGTAATTCAAATAAATATAATGAAATAATCCGCGTTCTTGCAGCACGAGGTTTGCCTTTGAGGCCGAGACTCATCTCAATATCTCCATATAACTAACATTTGATTGAAAATCGTCGATTTTCTTTGACCCGTAAGAACGTTATTCACGATACACAGTGAAGCGTTGGAGAGGGTTCTTTTTGTGTCGGATGAAAACGAGGATGAACGAGGGATGCTTTTTGTGCGCGAAACTCCTCAGCAGGGTTAACGTACGACTTATCGAGCGAAGAATAAAGCCTCGATCGGAAATTCGTACGATCTTGTCGAGAGTTCGTATAAATAACTCGCTGTTGTTATATCCACGAGAGAGAACAACTCTCAAGTGGAAAGAGTAGAATAAGCTGAAGAAGGCAAAGACTAGGGTCAAGCAGTTGATGACACTCGTAAAAGATGATCCTCATTTGCAAATATATTTTTCTTAAATTAATTTATTTTTTCTCCTGTCAGTCCCCTTTCTCAATTTATCACGTTCTGCCAAACAAATTGCCTGTAAATTGCTTCAAATCAGACGACAAAAACAAAACCTTTTTTCTTTATTTTACATTTTTTTATATTTTATTCGTATATTTGTTTTTTATATTTTATTTATACGTTTCTTTTTTGTATCTTATTCACACATTTATTTTTATATATTTTTTTCTCCATTTATTTCATATTTCATATCTATTTATTTCATATTTATTTTCATATTTTATTTGTTCGTTTATTTTTTGTATTTTATTTATACATTTATTTATTGTATTTTATTTATACATTTATTTTTTGTATTTTATTAATACATTTATTTTTTATATTCTATTTGTATATTTATCTTTTAAATTTTGTTCGTAGAATTCTTTTTTAATAAAGCATTTGTAAATTCAATGTCAGAGTCAATAATCGAATTGAAGTGAAAATTAAAATCAAAATGCAAAAAAATGATAAATTGTGATTCATGTGAAGTTTTCAACTTTCAAATGAACGAAATGTTTATTCATTTATTTTGTAGAAAAATAAAATTTGTTTATAAATATTAATTTACGTAAAAGATGCGTTAACTTCCATATTATTATTATTATAAAATACACTCTCATTATTGATGGGAATGTAAAAATAGTTGTCTATTTTATGATACTGAAGTTTGCAACGTTTTTCGTTTATAAAAAACTAATTTTTGTTTGCTTTGTTATAGTTCCAGTATTTATTTAATTCAATTTAAGGAATAAATGGGCTACAAAAAATGCCCTTTTACATAAAGCCAACAATATACCAAATTATATAAATCAAATAAAAATACCACCAGGAATGAACTAAACTCGCTAAACAATTAATAAATAATATTATTTAATTTAGTAACTTAATAAAAAGATAAGGCAAAAAAATAATCTTTGCAAGTTGTAAATGAGTATTTAAAACAATTAAAAATAGTAACAATCCTTTACTTCATTTTTCATAAACGAAAAAACAAAACGTTGTGAGCTTCAGCATCATTCCATTTTTTTATTATTAATTTCAATTATTAAAAAATGAAAACAATTCCCTCAAATGAACATTTAAAATTCAAAAACTCGTGGAAAGCTTTAATACCTGAAATCGTCTCATTTTTGAGAATTTTGATTTCGACTGAAAATAATAATGAAAAAAAAGATGATTGATAAAAAAATAATGATTGATAAAATAATAATGATTGATAAAAAAATAATGATTGATAACAAATGATGATTGATAAAAGAAATAATGGTTGATAAAAATTGTTTTCTGTTATTAATTCTAGATTGTTTTTGCAGACAAAAAGGCGATGTGGAGGTGGCAGAAATTGGAAAGAAAGCACCTGAGAATGAAAATGATGAGAAAGAAGAAAAAGAAGAAGAAGAAGAAGAAGAAGAAGAAGAAGAAGAAAGAAGTAGTTGACATTTTCAAAGCGATTCGTGATTATCGGAAGGACGACGAACTAAGGAAACTAAATAAATCTATATTATATATACACACACACATACACGATTGTACAATGAAGCATGCATACACACATTTGTTTGTAGATTCTCAAAAGAAAATGAGAATCTACAAAGTGGGTACGTATGTAGGGAAAATTTGGAAACCTCGATAAGTCAGGAAAACGTATTGCGCACAGAACGAATCAAGAAACGAAAATACGATATTCAAATTGCAAAAAGTGCACCCTATCTACATAATGTAATCAGCAACTAAGAATTTACAGCAATCGAGTTCATTTAAGCGCGAGAAGGTCACACTATTCTTCTTCTTATTATTATTGTACATCCTATTAAAAAGAAATTTTAAGAAAGAAGTGATTGTATGTAAGAGGAGAAGCGGAAAACTGGAAATAAGGCGGTGACCTCTGCGATGCATTATGTGTAAATTATTGAATGTCAATGTAAAGGTATTGTAAATATTTTTTAAAAAAAGACGTCGAATCAAGATTTCCCGGGAGCCTGGAGGAAAAATAACGTGCGTGGTGGAAAGTGAGAAACAAGAGAGGCGTACGAGCGATCAAAAAGAAAAATAAAAAAAAATGGCGAGAATGAGAGAGAGAAAGAGGAATGAATGCGCGCAGAAAGAGGAACGTAGAACGAGAAATGACTGCATACAAAAGGAAGAAAAAGGGTTGATTCGAAGATTCCGCAAGGGGGGTTTACCACAGATAGGATCTAGGATACCAACTCCAAAAAGGCAAAAAAACCGTACAAGCGGAACACCTTCCTATTTTTGCCTCTACTGGCGTCCTGATTTTCCAGGCCTTATGAATTTTCGACGACGTTCTCGGATTTCCTATTTTTTTTTTATTTTATGTATATAAGCCAAATTATTTTATCTTAATCCCGCTCGCCATTATCGCTTTTCGTGGCATTAATAGCACAATAATTTAATATATTTTGCGTAGGCTTCTATATTTTCTATTTTTATTTTATTAATATATATATAAATTCTCTTTTTTCTTTTTTAAATTATCTTGCTAAAAGCAATTGAAATTTAATTCGGGATTCCTTTTTCGGTGATTAACTTTTCTGAAAAGTTTTATTTAAACTCGGTTTATTTTTAATAAAAATCAGGATTATGATTATAATCAGGATTCAGTAATAAATAAAATTATTTTTTAATAAAAAAATTTGACCAGTCTGTAGTTTGATTTAAGGCGAAACAAAGTGCGATCTGTCATAAAGATGATTCTCTGCTAAAAATTTTATAATATTAAAACGAGAAAAAAAAATACAAAATACGTGCTACGTAGATTTTAGTTTGGGAATGATTAAACGCTTGCGGGCGTTTTTTGAAGTATAGATACAGATGGTTTCAGTTTAAGAAATTGTGATTCATTGAATCAGGGCGCGAAATTGGAATATGGATCTATGGAGGACCATTACTCAGATTTTGAAAAATGATGAAAAATGCAATCGTTGTCTACTGGTCCATTAACGACCAAATTTATTAACTGTAGTTGCAACTTCCACCCTCGAGAAAAGAAAAACTTACAAATTCAGACTTAAGACCACCCAGTACCCAATTATGCACTTATTCAAGTGTACGCTTACAAAAAAAAAAAAAAGATTTTCATAAAAAGTGGGCAACATGCTCACTTTGTGCCCCTATTGCTACATTTTAAGATACTCTAAAGTAATTCATGTATGATAAAAAAGTATCGTCGCATCGTCTCATACACATTCAAAGAGTACAAATTCTATAAGTCCCTGTATCGCGTCACCTGTTCTAAATACCGAATAGTTCGGTTTTGATTGCTCCATGATCGAAGACAAAACTGGAAAGGGTAGAAAGTTGGACATAAAGATAAATCGAAAAGATAAAACTTAGGTGAAGGAATGTGTGAGGAAATTGAGAGATCGGATCGAAAAGAATGAGAACGTAAACACACGAACAGACCCCAGATTGCGTATAAATGATATTTGTAGATTAAAATCTAATCGCAGAATTGTTATTCTGTTTAAAAGAAAAAATTGAACAGTGATAGTATTCTGCGCATTATGAACAACTAAAGTTTGCGTAATAGATTTAAGTAAACGACTAGATAGACTGACATACAAAAGTAACGAGTGATCTCTGAAAGTGGGTTGGGATGGGTGACTAAAAGCGAAAAAAGTCTTTGGGAGAAGCTCGATTTTTGAGCAAAGCGTGCAAAAACATCGCAAATTACTTTTCAAAATTTATTATCACAATTGATCTCATCAGTGTTTAAGATTGCTTTATTAGATTTTGCGTTGTAGGATTAAAGCTAATTTTTGTTTGTTTGTAAACGAAGGCCAGCTATGACAAAATTTGAAAATTTTGTTTTAGGATGAAAGAACGAATCTCAGCTCAATCAAATCAAGCCGATTGAAATATTTTCAGTAAGGCGTGCCGCATATTTTAATATCTCGTGTAATGAATGATGTACCAGGACATTGTTGTATCAACAATGAAATTATTTACTTCTATGTACTATACGTTCATAGCTAACGAAACGTAACCATATTGGTTATTAATCAACTAATGCGGCAAATGTCTCCATTCTTTGGTGGGATTCGATCCTAGAATAAATTCCGGGTACTTACTCTTTCGAAAATTTTACAATCTCTCGAAAAAATAGCTGACCTTTGTTTCTCTTGTAAATTTGAAACGATCAATTTTTCCGGATTTAAGTCTTTGTTAAAAAATGAAATATCTCGAAAACTGAAATTCCTTGAAAATTGAGATCCAGTTTTTAAATTGCGATTTCTTTTTTCGAATACTGAGATTTCGATTCTTAAAGATTGAGATTGGTTTCAAAAGATTGTTTTCGGGAAATAATAAAATGTCTTTCAGATAAATGTTTCGAAAATTGTTTCGAAAAGAAGTAATTTTCGACGATTCTTTGCAACGATTTGGATAAAATGTCGAGGGAAAGATTGGATTGTAAATGGGAATGAAGACAGCGACGGAAATGAAATGTACGGACTAGCAATCGTTGAGAAACCGCTACCACATAGAAAACCAAAAAACAAAAAATTACACAAAAATCTACAAAGCAAAAAAAAATCAATTTGAAGTGAAAAAATAAACATAATTAAAGCTAAAACTAAGAATTTTAGTGGGTAATGCAGTAACGATGAATGTCTCTTGAACGTGTCAAGCATAAAAGTAATCGGACGCACCTTCGTAAGATTTTTTGATTTCTTCGAGAGATCGAGACCTACATGTATATGTGCTTTGGTTTTTAATACCCTACAACTTAGCGAGATATTACGTACTCTATATAAAAGGAGAGCACATTCGCCCGGTGTATTTAAGCGCTCTTTCTTCTTTTTTTCTTTTTGCGTCCACTTGCAAGCAAGTGCGCAATTAATTGACCGAATGGTATCAATGACAAGTCAATTTAGATACATGCACGTAAATACGCTTTTACTCGAGTATTTGAATACGTGTGATGAGCGATTGTCCTGAATGCATGAGTGAAACGATCCCACAATTAAGAATCAAAAGTAAGACTCCAATTGGATTTCTCTTCAATTTTTCGCCGATTCTGCCACTCGCTTTACGAAATTTTAATATGCTCTTTGCTTCGTTGATTCTTTTTTATTACTGAATCGGTTGTTTATAAATTTTTCTCTGAATTAGAAGTGTAATTCGAAAACGATTCGAACAATAATAATAAGTTAATCTTTAACGAGCTATCTTTAACGAGTCCTTTCGATTATTTGTTTTTCTTTCGAATTAATTAATAAAACTTATTATTGTTACAATTAACAAGGACTTATTATACTTGGACTAATTGTACTTTGGACTGATTGTACTTTGGACTGATTGTACTTTGAACTGATTGTATTTTGGACTGATTGTATTTTGAACTGATTGTACTTTGGACTTATTGCACTTTGGACTTATTAATCCTTTCGAATATTTTTACAAACAAAACGAATTTCATTCCGACAATTCGTTTTAAAATGAACATTGTCAAAACTTTAATACTTGTATCATAAAATTTACGATCGTTGATCAAATTTGTTACATTTTTGAAAGTCAGAAACTTTCGTACTAACAAATAATTATAAATTTCAATTTCGAATCCATCAAAATTCAAAAATTGAACTTAAAATCATTCCAAGGAAATCCAGTTTAAAAATGATATCAGTTTGGAAATAATTCCCATTTTGAAGCAAAAAGAAAAGAAAATTTGAAACCCTTAGGTTCGATTTTAATTTGTAAAGTGAATTTTTCTACGGAACGTTTCTAGCATTCAAATTTGTTTCAATTTGGATAAAATTGGTCAAACATTGTCAAAATGATCCAAAAAGTATATTTTTAAGTAAAAGTAAAGCAAAAAAATGTAAAAAAAGTATATGTTGTATTTTTTGGAAAATCAGCGGCTAGTTGTTGAAAAACGATTAGATTGAAAGGAAATAAAGGCAATATAATTTTTGGTGCAGTGGCAGCATCTGCAGGAATGATAATTGAAATCCTTTCGAGGGTGGGTGACACCGAGCGCAATCCGCTTCTCTTTGCCCTTGAGACCAATAGAGATGAATCGGTACATCGGGCCAGTTTGCTTTCCCGAAAATGTGATATTAAAATTAACAAAACGAGAAGACAGATCAGGTACGAGATGAAAAAATATAGAAAAGAACAAGTAAAACCTAAGTAAGGTAGAAAGATGTAGGTTTTGTCGAAAGTTGATTGAAAAGTGTGCGAGGTTTGATCCGGCGAAAAGCAATCGACTAGCTTACTTGTTATGAGTAAAACGTAACTGCGAATTAAGTAATAATTAACTGGATTAGAAAGAGGGGGAAGGGGCACAGATTACAGCAGCAATATGAACTGATACAGTATTGACGCAGATTACAAAAAAAAAATTACAAAAAAAGCAGAATGAAAAACGTGTTACTCCAGCCGCTAGAATAAATGTAAGTGTAATTCTCGGTACATATTTGTTGTCAACCTGGATTCAAGAGCTCGTTCTTGTTTTTTAATTTAAAAAACGACAAGATATACTAACAAACTATAATAATTAAGAATCACGAGATTTTTAATGTTGCATCCTAATCTTGAAAAAGATTTGTCGTTGAACGAGCTCTCAAGTCCGCGGGCGTGCAACAATGGCCCAGTCTAACATTTAAGGATCTTTAAGTAATATTTGATTGATAACAGAAGAACTAAGGAAAAAAATACAAAATATGAAATAATAATGAAAAATGGGTGTTATTTTTAGATGTCTATTAGATTATCGGAACCAGAATTAAAGAAATAAAAAAAGCTTAAACATAAAAACGAATAAAAAAAAGAATACCTACTACTACCTACTACTGTAATAAGAATAAAAGGATATTAAAGAATGAGAAATCTTAGTTGACGCAAATTTCACAATGTAACTCGAACGCCTTTTCGGTGAAACATCGACCAAACTAGTCTCCAATCAGCTGAATTTTTGCGGCTCAACGGCTGCATTTCACTCTTTGTTTTCTTGATTAACGTCCATTGTAACTATTGGCGTAAGAAGGTCGTTTTTTGAAACTAAAAGCTGGAGCACGAATTGTTCGATGCACCGAATCGGTGATTTCAGAAGAGTCGCAGTGGGAAAACGATTAGCGCGTCTAGTTTGTTAACGTGCTCGTCGTTCTCTCGCAGTCTAAAAACAATTTTTCCTCCAGATAATTTGCTGCTTTCATTGTTTAGATGAGTATTATAAATGAGCGTAAGGGAGAAATGCAAAGTACCAGAGAGGAATGAGAATGTCAACTCCAAGCCTGTTCTCGTTATGTCTCCAGTACTCACTATCCAATCCTTTTCTCCTTTTTCACAAGTTTCCGTCAAATTTTTAAGTCTCATTTTTATATCAAAATACAATTCAAATTATCATTCAATGCAATCTAGTTTCATCGATTGGATCTTTTCGTTTCAACTCTCGGATTTTCTCACTCAAAGTGTTGCATCTTTTGGTTTTGAATTTTCGAATCCTCTATTCAATCATTTGATTGAAATGATTGGATTTGGTTTAATTGAATTTGATTCAATCGAATTTGATTGCCTCGAATGAGAGACTGAGAATAAAATTGAAATGAGAGAGATTGAAATTTGAAAAAAGCTGTTTAGTTTTATGTGTTGTATTTAAGCAATAGAGTATTTAGAATTAAAAATGGTTTCATAAAATTGATGGACTCGACAGAGATTTCTTAAAAGTACGAGGGGTGGATTTTATGGAACGATTTTGAGTTTATTATAGAGGAAAATGTAAGGATTATTTTTAAAGAACGTGGTGAAACTTCTTCGAGAGAAAAGTGCGGTCCTTTTCTCGGTTGTTGTTGAGCCATGCAAAGGAAAAAGAAAATATTAAGAAAAGGAGAGGGTGAAGGAAGTGTAGGCATATTAGAGGGCGAGCTGGAGATTTTGGGATATTAAGTGTCTCGAAAGGGAGAGAGATTTGAGGAGTCCGCGAAAATCCACGATATTCGAACAACCGCCAGAGGCTCCAGCACTAAGAGCATTTAATCAATGGTAGAAAATGCTTAGTGGATATTAAAAGAAAAATGGAAAAAAAAGAATTACAAAAAATATACAAGTTTCACGTTTGTAATAATAACGTTGTAACTACGATTTAAGGAGACGAAGATGAAATGATTATAATGTTATTATGTAATATTATTATGAGCGAACGAAAGAGTGTGAGAGAAAGGGAATGTAAGGGTGAGACATTTTTAGGTGTGTTAATAATATGGAGTACGCCTAATTATATTCATATGCGTGTCGAAACAAAAAAGATGAAATAAAAATCCAAATACAAAGAAGAGAAACAATTGAGTGTTTTAATAATAAACCTGTGTCTAAATTTGATTTCAGTTTTATTTAAATTGTTTATCAAATCGTTTAATTGTTTATTCGTGTTTCATTGTTAATGACGACTTGAATTAAAGTGCAGTTTCGATAAACAGTTGTTTATTTAAAAAATAAACGTACAGTTTGTTCAATTTATTAAAAAAGCGTGCGGTTTATCAAAAAAGCGTACAGTTTATTAAAAAGGCGTATAGTTTATTGAAAAAAGCGTATAAATATTTGAAAAATGATACAATTTGTTAGAAAAGCGTCTATTTTATTTTTATAAAAGCGTACAATTTATTTCAAAAGCGTATAGTTTATTTAAAAAACGATACAATTTGTTGAAAAATCGTCTATTTTATTTTTAAAAAAGCAGATAATTTATTAAAATTGCGTACAGTTTATTAAAATAGTGTATAGTTTATTTAAAAAAGCGTATGATTTATTTAAAAAATGATACAATTTGTTAGAAAAGCGTCTATTTTATTTTTATAAAAGCGTACAATTTATTTCAAAAGCGTATAGTTTATTTGAAAAATGATAAAATTTGTTAGAAAAGCGTCTATTTTATTTTTAAAAAAGCGTACGGTTTATTTAAAAAGCGAACAGTTTATTAAAATAGCGTATAGTTTATTTAAAATAGCGTATGATTTATTTAAGAACGATACAGTTTGTCAAAAAAGAGTCTATTTTATTTTTACAAAAGCGCACAGTTTATTTCAAAAGCGTATAGTTTATTTGAAAATCGATACAATCTGTTGAAAAATCGTCTATTTTATTTTTAAAAAAGCGTACAGTATATTTAAAAAGCGTACAGATTAATTAAAAAGCGTACAGATTATTTAAAAAACGCATAATTTGTTGAAAACAATTTGTTGAAAACGCGTCAATTTTATTTTTAAAAAAGCGTACAGTTTATTTTTATATTATGCATACTTCAATAAACTTTCATTCGCACAAATTTGTGTTTAAAAAATTGGTTAATCATCAATTTTAAGTGGTCACTTTGCGGTGCAGTCATTCCGAGTTCGAAAGGTCAAGACCAGCTTCATTCGCTTTAGGGCGTGTACGTGACGTCAGGATTTATTGACTTTTACTGATATTTTTTATAGCCGAGAGAAAAACATTTTTAGAAATTATTATACAATGCTACAGTAAGTGTAACACTGTTTTAAATAATTTTTCAATCGAAACAATTCGAAGAATATACAATTTGAATAACCAAATCGAATTTATTGTATTTTCACGCACTTTTTTAAATTTTAAACACATCAAATTATTTTTAAAATTTTATTTATCAAAAAGTGTAAAGTAAAATTTATTTGGAATATTTTTAAAAATGTATTCATAAAAAAATCGAATTTTCAAAATATATATTAGAGTTTAAGTTTTAGTTAGAATTTAGTTAGTTTTAATTAGAGTTCAGGTAAAATTTAGTTTAGTTTTTTTTTTTTAGTTTAGAGTTTAGTTTTTTATTAGTTCATTTTAATTTTAACTTATTGTTTAATTATACATTCTATATTGAGCGTTTCTTGAATTTTTCGTCAAAATGTATTTAAAAATCGATAGAAGAATGAAATAATTTGAAAAAAGTGCACATGAGGGGATAAAATATTAGAATTTGGTGCATGCTCTTAAGAAAAAGTAATTTCGATTGATTTGCTGGACTTTATAGTATTTACGGGAAGTGCAGTGTATAAGTCGAATGGAGTTTCTAGCGGCTCTTAACTCTATGAGGGAACTTGGCAAGTTTTTATTACCCGCGAGTACCACTATCGTAGACTGAAAAGAACAGCTGCCCTGTGCTGTCTGGACTGGAAAGAAATTAAACTGCCTTATGTTTCTCAGGAAAAGTTTTGAGAGACGTGAAACGCTTCTGTTTACCAACACAGTGATGCATTGGTGTTCTATTGTCTTAGTAAATTCTCCTTTTTGCAAAACTCAAGAAAGCTTCGACCAATCTCACTAATTTATTGGTTTAAACCCCCAGCTGCTTTGATATTTTTAACAAAACTTTCAAACCTTTATTCAGTGCATTTCTTAACTTTTCCAGTAAAATTTCAGATATCGGATTCACATCAATTTTCATAGATTTTTCTTTTTTTTTTTAGTCATGCAATTCTTTCATAGTCTCAAATATATTTATGATTTTTAAAGCGTTTTGTTGAACCACTTTTTGAAATAACTTTTTTTATCCACATTTAATAGTATTATAATGAATTGTATTTTATTGAATTGTATTTTAATTTTTGTAATTTTGATTACACTCGGTTTAATTTATTTTGGGGAACTCAGTTTCATTTATTTTATTCCACTCGTTTTAAATTCATTTACTTTATTTTAAATAAAAATAAATTAAATGAATTTAGTAAATTTAAACTTTATAACGGTTAAATTAAAAATTGAATACAATTAAAGCAGCAATTACTTTTTTTTTAAATCAATTTAAAAGAAATTAATCATGTTTAGAATAAAATTGAAAAATATTTTTACAAAAATGTAAAGAACCAATTGAATTCAACTTAAAAGGGTAAAATTAAATTTTTAGTAAAAAAACACTTTCAACAGATAACTGAATATATTTATGATAATAATAAATAAATAATAACAATAAATTACAATAATAATAAATAAATAATAACAATAAATTATAATAATAATAAATAATAATCATTATTATTATTATTTATACTGAATATTATATACTATACTGAATAATTTTATTAATTATACTTTCTCTTTATTATTTTTATTAATATTCTTACTATTATTATTATTACCATTATATTTTTAATGAAATAAAGCATTTTATAAAATTGAAAAATTACTCACATTTTTGTAATAAAGTAGTTTATGAAACTGAGCGATTGGAAATCAATAAATCGCATGGAGTGAAAAATTGTATTTTTAAAATGATATTAAAAAGGCGGAAAAATTGTGGGACAGATTTTTATTTGGATAAATATTAGGTTTATGGAATTGAAAAGACAAATAGAATTAATTAAATCGAACATATTATCTAAATTAAAATTACAAAATGTGATTATCATGAATAAATAAATATCTATTTTCGCAATAAGTATTTGGCGGTACTTTCTCTAATCAAGAATATTAATTTATCTGTGCTATAATTAGGTATGAATAAGCTGAAAAACCGGTGATATATTAAATCACTGATATTAATAGAAAGACACAAGTAGAGACACCTTTTGGGCAGAAAATTTACCCATATTATTGATTAATTTAAAATTACATTCAGTTTTGGTTGTTGTACAACAAGCTTTTAATATTATTTACATTATAAAATAATTTACATTAACTAAATGTATAAATTAGCCGTTAAGTAATTTGAATTTATAATTTTTACCGCGGTTGATAGGTTTAAATAAAAAATTGAAAATAACAACACAGGATTGTTGATTTGACGAAAATCTATTCGTTCTGTGTAGATAAAATTCGTAGCAGTAATATTTTTCGAAGTATTGTCTTAAATTTGTTTTAAAATTAATGATTTTAAAGAAAACTGAAAGAATAAGTTGCTGATTTGACTCTAAAGACGTCATTTGAAAATATAAGACAGTCTGACCAACGTAGTAACTGAAAATTAAAGATGGCGGAAACGTCATTCGCAGTGGAACGACTGTTTGTCGTCTTCTGTTATTTTTAGTTTTAATACATATTTTTGTATGTTTGAATTACCCAAAATTGACAAATGGTTTAGAATAAATAATTAGAAATAAAGTGATAGTGTTGTCAGCACATGCAATATAAAGGAAAACGCAAAAATGGCACGAACGCGTGTTATTCTAATGTCATGCGGTAGTTACGATCCTCCAACTAATATGCATTTGAGAATGTTTGGTATGTATTAATTATATTATTTGATAATTTTAATTCTTACTAATTTAAAGAAATGAGTAAGTTCACCGTTGTATACTTTTTTAATGGAAAAATTTGCTGTTCGGAAGGTATCATTATCAGCTGTCATTACGTTTGATGTCATTCCTTTTTATAAACATTAGAAACATCCTTATCTAGTATACTAATTTTTTTTTATTGTTCATTAAACTATTATCGTTTATTTGCATTGATTTTAATATTTCAATAAAAACTCGATATTTTTTACAATTGAGGTTATATTTCATCGTAAAATCATATAGTAGGACAAATTCTTTAAGATTTATTACGTGTTTTCGTAAGATGTTAAAATTTAAATGATAAGTGTGGAGAGGAACGTGATTCGCATTTTAAGAAGTTAAAAATTTTATGAGTAGGTACATCATGCAATTTTAATCAGGTGTCTAAGGCGCACTTCTGTTCGAACTAGGTCACTGAGACTGTTTCTTAAATAATATATTGTTATCTTTATTTGCCTGACCTAAAGTTACAAAAATAAAATCCGGATTTTAAATATCAACACTTTCAACAATCGCTGTTTTTTGATATAAATTATTTAAGTTATGGTTTAATAATAAAGTGTGTAGTTTTATGAATAAACCGCACAATTCTTTACAAATGTGTATTACATTTTCTCTGAAAAATGAGTAAATAAAAAACTATTCGTGATTTAACAAAATTGTCAGAACATGAAAAAGATAGAACTTGGTCTATTTTTGTAGTTATTCATTACAAATATTCCAACATGAATCGTCTGGAGATGTTACTAATCAAAAGATCGTAAATTTCAAGCTTGTACGAAAATTGAAATTCAAGCCTAAACTTTTATTAAGTCTAAATTTTAACTTCAATTAATAAGAGTCTTCTTAATGGAGTCTTCTTTATTTTAATTTGCTTTTATAATTAAATTAGATAACAAAGTGCAACCCCTTTTTCATTAAACAAAAGTGCCTATCACTTTTCAATTTTAGAAAATAGCAAAGTTTTAAAATACGAGAAGTTTCAATATCATGTGTATTGTTCACCAAGTAGGACACTTACAGTTTAAAATAGAAACTATAGCAATATGTATGATAGCCTGGAGCATAAAGATTTGTTACCGAATAGAGAAATAGATCTCAACCGGAAAAATAGCTCGAGAAGTGTATTATCATAACGTTAAGTAACTTCTAAATTCAAAATAACATTTGAAAAGCAAATTTAATTAAACAATTTTTGAAAAGCATTCATTATTTTCGGTACAGACATTTTTAATGAGTGCTTTTTCTGATGGACAAGCATTCCTCATTATATGGAAGTTTTAATCCCCAAAGGAAATTACCTACATAATGTGAAGAGCTGTTCTATCAGTTGCAGCGTGTTTTCAGCTGTTTTTTGAGAATATCTAATTAAATTCCCGAGCTGCATAATACATGATAATTTGAAATGACCCCGTTACTAAATTTATTTAAAGTATACTTTTCAAACTCTAGATTGAAAAATGTTTCAATATCAATTATAATAAAATAAAAACTTTATAAATTATTAATTTATTAATTAATTATAAATTAAAAACATAAATTAAAAAATTATAATTTGAGAAGAAATTTAGGTTTTTATTAATTATTATATAACAAAATTATAATTTTCAGAAATCGCAAGAGATCATCTCCATAGAATGGGAACACATATCGTGGTGGGTGGCGTAATTTCTCCAGTGCATGATTCATATTCAAGAAAAAAATTAACACCTTCGACGCATAGATTAGCAATGTTAAAGTTAGCTCTCGAAAACAACGACTGGATTCGCCTTAGCTCGTGGGAATGTAGACAAAACGCTTGGTCGAAAACCAAAATAAGTCTACAGCATCATCAAAACCTTTTAAATTCCCTTTTGTCTGAAGTCAATGAAGTCAAAAATGGAATTGATAATGAAGACTTGGATTGGATACCGGAGAATATTAAAAATGATTCGGATTCCACGCCGATAGAAATTAAATTACTTTGTGGAGCTGATCTTCTCGAATCCTTCATTATTCCAGGAGTTTGGGCCGATGAAGACGTAAGTTCCTCGAAAGAACAAATTTTGCTGAATTTACCAAATCAACAAATTACTCTCTTTTGAAAGGACAATTTAAAAGAATTTGAATTTAAAAGTATTTGAATTTAAAAGAATTTGAATCTAAAAGCATTTGGATTTAAAAGAATTTGAATCTAAAAGCATTTGAATTTAAAAGAATTTGGATCTAAAAGCACTTGAATTTAAAAGAATTTGAATCTAAAAGCATTTGAATTTAAAAGAATTTGGATCTAAAAGCATTTAAATTTAAAAGGATTTGAATCTACAAGCATTTGAATTTAAATGAATTTGAACTTAAAAGAGCAATTCGAAGCCACAAAAATTATATTTTGCCGAGAACAAATATTTTTACAAACTTTTTTTAGGTCGAGACAATTGTAGGTCAACACGGTCTAGTCGTAATTACCAGGGAAGGATCAAGTCCAAACAAACTTATTTACGACTCGGATATCCTTTCGAAAAATATGGTGAGTGTTTTAGAGTAAGGAAATATAAATCAATACGATAGATAGGTCACGTCTTGTGCTTTACCCAATTGCAGCATAATATAATCGTCGTGACTGAGTGGATACCAAATGAAATTAGTTCCACTAGAATCAGAAGAGCGTTAAGGAGGAATGAAAGTGTGAAATATTTATTACAAGATTCCGTTATCGACTACATTTATCAACACGGAATATATGGTGCCAAAAGGATGTCTTCAATGTGAGTTTAATTAAAATTAGGCAAAAGTTCTCTATTTTTGGAAACTAGTATTTTTGATAGTGATTGAGATAAACAGAATGTTTAAGGACTCATTTTAAGAAAGTTTTTAAGGCCCTTTCAATACCTTAAAAGCGAATGTAAATACTTAATACCTCTAAAATTTCAATTTCTAGAAAGCTTTTAGAGGTAATATTTCTACTGTATTTTTTTATCTGCACTAAATGTTTAATTATACACTAGAATTTTATTAGACTGAGTCAATTTTCCAATTGTTAAAACATTGAATATTTAGTGTTATTATTAATTATTTACACAAATCATGGACACGAATAAAATTGTAGTTTTACACACTACGTTCTCTGCACTTCCTTTTTGGATATTATTCTCAAACTAGAGTTAAGTAAATTGATGTGTAAAATTAACGTTTCTAAACGGGAGAGGGATGATTCAGATACATTGTAACTAATTGTAAATCAGATAATTATTTTAAGTTGTAAACAAATTTTTTTGGCATTGTTTGTATATTGAGCTGATTGCAGAAAATAATTATTCTTTTGTTTTTGATGATTATTTTACAATTGTTGATTATTATTATTATTAATGGTAAAAATGGGTTTATTTTTCGTCTAAAATATTCAAGTCGATAATAGTAGTTTGTGATAAAGAGAATTAAAATAGATTAGAAGTATTTAGTAATTAATTCATAAATGTGTGAATATTGTAGATGAGTGTTAAATATTGTTGGTATTAATTTTTTTTCTAACATTATTCATCACTACAACATTTTTTTTATCACTTTTCTAAATCAAGGAAGTACAAAATTTTGATGTAAGCTCAAAATTAAAAATGTTTTTTTAAAAGCAATAGGTGATGATTAATCTTAATTTCAACAAATTTTAGAAGTTCTTATATACAATTTTTAAAAGCTTTATTAAAATTTACATTGATTTTAATTACTTTTAAAAATTACTTTCAAATTTAAATACTTTTTTTATTTATTTTAAATTAAACCAAAGTTAAGGTTGTCTTATGCATTAAAATAAAGTTAGGTTCAGTAATTATTAATTAATTCATTATGTATAATCATTACATGCCAACAAAACTTTTATTCATAAGGATTTTCATTCTAATTATTAATAGTAATATGATTACTAATAATATTTGTAGTTGATAATATTATTTATAATCACTAATAATATTTGTAATTGCTAATAATATTTTTAATCACTAATAATATTTATAATTACTAACAATATTTATAACTACTAATAATATTTCTAATTACTAATAGTATTTATAATCACCAGTAATATTTCTAATTACTAATAATATTTACAATTATTTCTTTTATATAAAAACAGTTGTTTCATAAATTTGGATTTTTTTTCCTTCCATGCTTTCAATGTTTGGATTTAAAAGTAAGTTAAATCTGTCTTCGAATTTAGAAATGAACAATTTGCACAGCGATTCAGAATATCAAAGTGCTTTTTTAACGCCTTCACCTACTGACGTTCTTATGGAAACTCCAAGTCCTCTCGATAATTTTCCTCCCGATTTGTCCGATTTAAAGTCCATTAATGAAAGCCCAACTAAAAATAATGAAGTGCGTGAGAAATTTATAAGTATGATTTCTGAAAACGGAAACAATTCTGTGCCAAATTCGAATATTGATCTTGACTCGAGTCAACAAGTTATCGCCACTGAATTAGAAGAGTTTCATGACACAGAAGAGGTAGGTTCCAGTCAATATATCGAGAACGTTGCAGTTATTGGCCCGGATAGAGTTTCCTCTTTAGATCACTCGCACACTACTGATAATAATTTAGAAGTAGAGTTTTCGAATTTAGATTCAAATATTCCTCCCGATAACGTTAGCACTTTTAGTACCGTCAGTGATCCAAAAGACTTGGGGGAAAAAGTGAAAATTAGTAGCAAACAAATTAGGAAATCTATCATATCCGAGAGCAAGGAGATTGTAATTGTCTCCTCGAGTGACAATTCTTGTGATATAGAGTATATATTGTCCCGTAATATTCATAATACTAGTAAAACACCCGAAATGAAGGAAAATAAAGATGTTCCCATTAGCTTAGAATCTCCAATGTTGCGTAATCTTCAAGAAAAAGAACTCGATAACCACCAGGAAGATCGAATTGAAAATAGCGCCGAGATAAAACAAAAGGAAAGCAAATCCGATGTGACAAAAATTGCAAGCGTAAAACCCATTTTCAACAATGCAAAGAGCAATGAATCAAGCGGAAACGAACACTGCCTATCAACTGAATGGACCTCGGAAAATGCAAAACAAAGAAGCTTTGGTCAAATGGTCAATTTCAAGAAACTCAATAAAACAAGAGGCACTCAAACTCAAATTGATGGCCAAACTCTAGAAAGTGAAGATCGTAAAGAAACTGGTTTAACTGAAAGTGAGACTGATTCTGAATTTTCTCAAATGGAGACATTTATCACGAAACGTGAATCTCATCTAGAGATAGATGGCAAGTACCTGAAATCATTAGTTAATTCTAAAAAAAGTCCCAAGAAGATCAAACTCGATGGGAAATTAAAAACTGTCGAGCATCAAAAATCAGATGAAACTGCATCAGAAGGCGATCAGAGTATTTATGAGGAATCGAGAGAAGTTTTGTCGAGTCCCGAGTCAAAAATTAAATCCGATGTTATAAAGAGTGACAACTTTTGCTTCGATGATAAAACAGCGAAATTGTCAAGTGATGTTCCATTAACGAATTTGGAGAAGAAACAAAGACAGTCGAATATTCTTCAAGGAAGTCTAGATTCGTTTGATATAAAAAAACAAACCGAGTCTTTTGAATCGATGGCGAAAAAGTCAAGAAGTCTCGAACTGATCAAGAACAATTCCCTTTCATTCAAATCTCCCCTGACGTACTCCAGTCCAAAAATTGTTTATGATGAGGTCTCGAGACCAAAATCAGAAAGTAATTTTCAGCATGTCACTGCTTCGAATTTTGATGAACAGACTGACAATTTTTGTTCTGAATGCTATCTTGCTAATGATCCATCTTCAGGGGAAATATTTTACACGATTCGCTCGAATTGCAGTTCGCCTCTTGAGGATTCTACCGAATGTGACATCTGCAGTTCCTGCAATCTTCCCGATTCGGCTGATATTCTAGAGTACAAGATGCTTCCCAAAAGCAAATCTGTCTGTGAAGTCTGCGAGATTTGCGGAGAGCCGGCCATAGAATTTGAAGATATTGTAGCTTCTTCAAAATTAGAAAAACCAGAAGTCATGGGTCGACGTGTCACCAGTTTGAAATCTTTACACCTGAGTTTGCCAAAAACCAGCTTTGAATCGGATGAAGAAACCATTTCCGCTAATCAGCTCAATTTAGAAGACGATAGATTCGAAATTGAAAACTGCGGCATGCAGGCGGATAAAAATAAAGAAGAAAACGAAGCACGGAAAGGTGAAATACTAGAGAGCGAGATGATGGAAAAGAAAATGGAAAAGAAAATAGAAAAAAAAATGAGTAGAAAAATGATAGAAAATAAAGGAATAAAACCGTTTCAGCCTGAAGAATCATTTGAAACGTCAGTGCCAATTTCGAGAGTAGACTTTCCAGGACCTGATTTTTTTGTGCCAAAGGACGAAGTGATAATGTTGACTGAAAATTCAAAGAGACTAAGCAGAAAAGGATCTTTTCTTCGTAAAACTTCCGATCGACAAGAGAAAAGAAGATACTCTTCTGCGGACAATTTACAGCACAAACTGTTTTTTAAAGGAAACGATAGATTTTTAAAGTCAAAGGATATGAAACTCATGGCATCAGCGGACAATATTCGTCCCATTAAGCACTTTAGAAGTAAATCCTTGAGACGATCTGCTGATAATATAGGTCGCTCTGATTCGTCAAATGACAATTTGGATCTTCTAGAGGAAAATGATAATTTAGATCAATTAGAGGAGAATGAAAATGAAATTATCCAATTGGAGGGCGAAGAAGAAACGCAGGAGGAATTTTCCGATTCTGAGAAAAGAAGAGACAGCGATTCTCTTGAAACAATTTTATTAAAGCATGGAATTAAACTCATCAGTCAGAAAGAGACTGTTTTATAATCTCTTGACTTCCGTCTTTCAATTTAGTCGTAAAAAATAATTGCAACTTTCTAAATTTATTTTCACTTTATTCTGTAATTGATTTCATTCCGAATTTTTTTATTGCATTTTGTATGATTTTTGTTTCAATATCTTTCAATTTGTATATTTCTATCTCAACATCTTTTATTTCGTACATTTTTATCTCAACATTTTATATTTTGTATATTTTTATCTCAACATTTTTCATTTTGTATATTTTTATCTCAACATCTTTCATTTTGTATATTTTTATCTCAACATCAGTGAGAGAAAAGTTTTCTTCTGCTAAGAATAAAAATATGATTACATTGATTTGCCTTGATAGAAATCGAATTATTCTAGAAAAAAAAATATTTTTTAATTTGAAAGAAGAATGACTACATTTATGTTTTATACTTGATTTAAGAATATTTCAGGTTTGTGTAAAGGGGGAGGGGAGACTTAGAGACATTCTACGTTGGGCTACATGGGCGAGGGTAGGGGTCCAAGCCATGACTACGTAGTTTATTAGAAAGTTATTTATTCTTACATTTTGTAAATACTAAAGGTAATTTATATTTAATTTTCAAGTTTAATTGTTAAATTAACAGAGATTTTTGTCAAATTAATATTTTATTAATAACATTTTTTAATTTAATAGGTACTTATAAAAGTGACAAATCGCAAAAAGGTACCTAAGAAGCAAACAAACTTAGGTTATGCTCGGTGGTAGTTTTGACTTGATTAAAGATTTCCTTTAAATTATCTGAAATGAAAAACAGTGTTTCTTGAAGAATTTTTTTGTATTCTATCGAGAAAAACTGTTTTTGTCAGCAGATAATTAAAAAGGAAGCCTTAATCAAGTTAAAACAGCTCCAAACATAACATAAATTCGTTTGTTTCTGGGGTACCTTTCTTCGCGACGCGTCACAATATAAATGTTAATGTAAAGACCATTATCTATAAGGAATTTGTATTAAAATTTAAACTTTAACCATTTTTTACCTAAAATGTTTAAGCAGAGTAAAATATGAAAATTTTTTGTTGGCATATGTGATTGTTGTTACATGTAAAAATAAAAAAGGTGAATGATTGTATTTTAACTGATTTTATTTTATCGAAATTAGGTATTTATTGTACATTAAAAATGCGTTTTAAAAGATTTCTAAAAAACTACGTTCTTCCTTGGGAGGGTGGGGGGGTTACAGCGAAAGTCTACGTTGGATCACACGGGGGGAGGGGGGGGGGTTCAAAAGTAACAAAAATAGAGCTATGTGGTTTATGAACGCTACCAAAGGATAATTTACTTCGCGCAAACCCGTAGCCTTTTCTGTCATGCGCACTGCATTTTCTTGACTGAAAACATAACCTAAAAGTGTCAAATAGTTGTAAAGTAAATCTTATTCTTGAAACTAGAATAATTATACTAGGTCCGATTCTAAGGATAATTATACTTGATTCAATGCATTTTCATATTGGCGCAGAAAACATTTCTCTCAGTGTATCTCTCATTTCGTATATTTTCATTTCAACGTAATTTTTCAAATTTTTATCTATACATTTTGTACGTCAGCAGCGAATTGTCCTTTATTGTGGAACAAGTAATTCTCAAATTAAAAAAAGATTGCAGCAAATTTTGCGCCTTCTAAATACAGTCGTATTATTACGTATTATTATTACGTATTATTGCATAAGAATGTAGATTTAATTTTATATTAAGTCAATAGTAATATACTTCGCACCGATGTTTATGTAGAAACTAAAAGATTGGTTGATAAAAATCAACAGTAGCTAATATAAACACATTGAAGACTTAAAATCGAATGTAATAAAAGTAAGAAAAATTGCGAGTGAATATTTTCGACAAGGAATATCTAGTTGCGTTGGAATCTAAAAGCCAAGACAGTGCCAAAGCTAATTAGGCTTACTGTTAGAAACTCAAAGTACATTAAAATTAATAACTTTAACCGACAATCTAAAATGTCAATATGCATATTTAAATTATGCACAGAGTGGATTAATATATCAGAGATTATATGTCGGTTGTAATTTCAATTAATAAATAACTTGACGAAAAACTACCCTTAAAAGTTTTCGTCAACAGGTAAACATGTCTAAAATCAGTATTAAAATTAATTATAGTACTACAATATCTGATTCCAAATTAGTTTAGACGCGTTAATCAGGACGGAATGAAATGACCAATATTGTATACTCAAAGAGAAAAAAACTTGAAGATTTGGCTAAACATTTTTGAAAATTTGAAAAACATTTTTTTGAAAACATTTGGCTAAACTTCCCTATGAGGAAGCAAAAATTATTAAAAAAGGAAGCATTTACTTTAATTTGAATAAAAATAATAATAAATAGAAAGAAAATAATAAAAAAAAGAAGATTTAAATTTCAAACTTTAATTTGAATAAAAAGAATAATAAATAGAAAGAAAATAACAAAAAAAAAAGATTCAAATTCAATGCATTTTTGAATTTTCACTCTGTCCTAGAATTAATATTAAAAATTATACAATAGACGAATTTTAGGATAAAGAAAACTTTTCGTTGTACATAAAATTACTTTGGGGAGTTTAAAATTATGGTAGATATTTTTTAGAAATCTACTATACTGGAGCATTTACAGCCTTGAAAGTTTATTCAATTATATATAAAGAATGTATCTAAAAATCGAAAGGATTTAGTGCATTTATTTTTTATCGCTATTTTCAATCATATTTTAAATCCGTATTTTTTATCTCTTTTTTTGTATCTCTACTTTCAATCATATTTTAAATATCTATAGATAAAAACTATAGTTTTTAAACTCGATGTGCAATATTTTTAACTATCTTTATAATTGTTTCTTTTCGATGGAACGAATTAATAATAAACCAGTGATTGTTTTTTCGTATCACAAATACATTATCATCGATTACACAAAACAAACTCAATTTATTTTATAAAGAATTATTGTATTATTATTTTAGAGGATTAGCGTGCATGTAGAGACTAATTATAAACAACTTCTTAAATCTGCTTTGTATGAGCTAGTTTTTATTTTCAGAAATTGAAATTAAAGTCATGTCTTATTAAATAATTTTTTGGCATGAAATTATATTTGTTATAATTAAATAAGAAAGGCTATAAAGCAAGTAAATAGAAAATATTGAAATTTTCAAGTTTCTTTAACAAAAAAATAGTGAAAATGCTTGAATTAGAAAAGCTGTGCTTTTTTAGGCGATACGATTTAAAGCAATTGTTTTGCGTGTGCGTGCCTTTCTCTATTTTCTACATATAATATCATAGATAGAAAATTTTCATCAACGTTGCAATTGCCCATTTGCTGCTCCATCCCTTCAATTTTTTAGCTTTATCTCGTGTCTCCAAATTTCATGTTTCGCTGTCAGTTGTACTGCTCTTTATAAAACATATTTGTTAGTTTTTTCTCGTTCTTGTTTCCTATTAGTTTCACGAATTGATTGTTTACTTTTTTGTTCCATGTTGACAAATAGTTTACAATTGTTTTTTAATTATATATGTACTTATTTCGCACGGCAGTATTGCTGTCATAATATTTGTAATAGTAATAATAATAATAATAATATAATAATAATATAATAATAATAATAATAATAATATCGTCGGAGCTACTGCAATACCGCGAATTTATGTTTGGTAAATACCGCGTATCTGCGACTTCCTTAAGGGCTATATTTAGTGTAAATTTCCATGCAACATAGCCCTTAAAGACAATAATGGCAGATACGCGGTATTTGCCAAACGTAGATTCGCGATATTGCAGTAGCTCCGACGATATAATAATAATAATAATAATAATAATAATAACAATAATAATAATAATAATAATAACAACAATGAAATCTATTATTTATTATTGTATATATTATTATCGTATTATTATTGTACTGTTATTGTATTATTATTTTATTCATTATTGTAATTATTATTGTATTTATTGTTGTATTTATTATTCATTTTATATAAATAATAAAAGATAAACTTTAACATTACTATTATTATCAATTTCTTTCAGTTTCTTTAGTATAAAGAATCAATAACAATATAGTGTTTATTATTGAATTAATAATTAATAAGAAAATACATTCAAAGCTATTTATATTTTATATTCAATGTTTATTATTATCAGATAAAATATTTACATGCTTCAAGATTTTTTTTTAAAAAATTATTTGACACACTTATTAATCGTTCAAAGGAAATATTTTTCTAAATGTTTTTTACACATTTTGTTCTCTATGAAATGAAAGCTTTGATTTATTATTGAAATAAATAAATTGTTGCCGGAATAATGCAAAAGATTTGGGCAAAATGGTATTCACCTATTAATTATAAGAAATAAACGAGTTAAGAGTACAAAAACTAAGAGCTATTTATTCACTAAAATAATAGTTTTCTAGATAGTTGAATTATTTTGCCCACACTTGTTTTAATTCTCATCTATTAATATAATTATTGTATCCTGAAAAGTAGTTTTCAAATATCTTAGATTCATTTCTGCATGCTTGCTATATTTAATATTTGTTCCAAGGTGGACAAAAAATAATACTTATTATGGAACAAAATTCTTGTAGTTTAGTAGGGGATAAAAATATGAATTAATCTAGATAACTAATTTCATGAATTGTAGAGAGCGAGAGAGAGAGAGAGAGATCTCACGATTTGTAGAGAGAGTTTTTGAATTAATATATAATTAAAACCAATAATTATTTGTCCACCTTGATTTTTTTCATATCATCAAGTTTATTAAATAAGTTTGTCAGTATTCATTTCTATTTAACGACTTTCATTGTTCAAGAAAAAATACACAAAAAACATCTTTTAGTTCGCAAAGTTTTGAGTTTAACTTTTTATTAAAAAAGAATTGTTATTGATTTACAGATATTTTTAAACTTCAATTTAAATTAATAAATGTACTTTAATAAGGAAATAAATCAATTATTAACTAATGTATTAATTGCATATATATATATATATATATATATTAATTAATGTCTGTTAATTAATGTATATTAATTAATGTATTAATAATTAATTGTATTAATACATTAATTAATAACATATATTAATAAATTAATAATATCAAGTTTGTGATAATTTTTAAATCAATCCGGATTTGAAGAAAATGAATCAATTTTACAAATGGAAGTTAATCTTGAAACTTTTGTTTAAACAATTTATTGTATTAATTGTGTTTTCTTTCTCATAGAGAAAGTTTTGTTTTTATAAAGTTTGTATTTATAGTTCTTTAAGGATTATTTGAACTGCAAACACGAAAGACTGAATTGAATTAGTTGTGCTTTTGAATTATTAGTTTGTTAATTTTTGTGTTTGAATGAGATTGTGCATAAGATGTTGGCGTTTCTGATCAGCATGTGATATGTGTTTTCCAGGGTACAGCAAAACCTGCATGCCTACTGTAAGACAGATAGTTGACTGTCTTGTCGCTGCTCGTCCTATGCCCATCCGATGCGGCCCCTGCCTTTCTGCTAAACATATTAATCATGCTACTAACAATTGTAGTAATTGCGACGACAACGTACACATCTTCAACAACCTCAAAATCCTCCATGATAATGATAAAGACAATATTAAAAAAACAGTTAAAACAAAACACCGCAAAAACGGTCGTAGCATAGATTCTTTAGAAGTGTCTCTCAAAGTTCGAATTTAGACGAAAAATCTACATGTATTCTCACACAGTTCAATATCATCACTTCACAATATTTTTTTTAAAAAGTCATCTTGCAAAAAGTCTACAAATTGCTTGTATTCTTTTTTCATTGTATATTAAATAATTGCAATTTTTAAATATTCATTTGCTACACGGAAAAAAATGGTATGTGATAACTACAGAGAAACTTTGTAGAACGTACAATAAGTGTGGTTTGTGATTTACACAAACCAGGGTTTGGGAAAAACACAAGCCAGTTTGTGTTATTCCCAAACCAATTTGTGTTATTCCCAAACTATTTTGTGTTTTTCCCAAACCAATTTGTGTTTTTCACCAAACCATGGTTTGTGTAGATCACAAACCACACTTATTGTACGTTCTACAAAGTTTCTCTGTAGTTATCACAGAGCATTTTTTTCCGTGTATTCTGAGAACTAAGTAATTCTGCTTTAAAGTTATTTACCACATTTATGAATATATTATTTATTTTATTATGTTATTATTTATATTATATGATTTTTGTACTAATTAATTTATGTATTATTTTATTATTCAAGAAGTTTGTTTAAATTTGAATTCATTTAATAATAGAAATAATAGATAAAATAATAGAAATTAATTTTAATTAACATGTTATTATCGAGGTTTTATTGATTGATTAATTTTAACGTATTGCAAACAATTATTTAGTTTTTTTTTATTTACCTTATCTTCCAAAGTCGAAAAAAATAACCTTACTAAATAATTATGGAAGAATTAAATCCTACTGCTAATTATTTAATTTCTTTTCGTTCAATTTTGTAGCTTTGATAATTAAACTAATATATACGACTTTTTTTACTAAGTGCTTCAACTTATAAACCTTGTTTTTGTATTTGTAAACTTTTTTTGTATTTTTAAACTTTATTTTTGTACTTATAAACTTTTTTTGTGCTCTTAAATTTTGTTTTTGTACTTTTAAACTTCGTTATTCAAGTTTTTAAATTTTGTTTTTATGCTTTCAAACTTTCAAATTTTTAAACATTGTTTTCAAACTTTTGTGTTCAAACATTTTTTACATTACTGTAAATACTGAATTACTATTAATTTGAATAACACGTGCACTTTTTGTAAGGAAATTATTTTAAATATTGTGTAGTGATCTCTTTCGCTTTACTGAAGCAAAATAATACATTTATAAAACCTCTATTCTTCGCTTTATGCTAGAATTATTCGCTAGTTGATTTTGATTCAACTTGAGTTTACAACTTATTAATTTGTTAGCAAAACAAATAGAATTATCAAGTACTTTACGTTTTTGTCAATTAGTACTTAATTAATTTTGAATGTTCAGATGCTTGAGATTTTCAAATTTTAAAAGATGAATGAATTGAAATCACTTCATTTTTTGAAATTGTGATTCGAATGATTTAAACTCAAAATTATTATTTTGTTTCCTCATAGACGAAGTTCTGTTTTTTTTCGTTTCATTTAAAGCTATAAATTGAAACAGTTATTTTTCAATTGCACAAGAATTTTTAATATTACAGGTTGTTTTTTATTTATTCATGTCGCAATTAACGTAATTCGGTATTTTTGAATTTTCGATTCCAATGTTATTCGATTTTATTCCGAAAGTGATTTTATTTAATTCCGAGTGTAACTTTATTTGGATTGTGATTTATTTATATTATATTTCTGATTGTGATTTAATTATGATTGTATGTTTAATTATGATTTTGAATGTGATTTGAGTCTGATTTGATTCTGATTTGATTCTGATTTGATTCTGATTTAATTCTAGTTGTGATTTGATTCTGTTTCGATTCCGATTTAATTCTGGTTGTGATTTGGTTCTGATTTAATTCTGACTGAAATGGTTTGATTCAGATTTATTTTCGATTTCTATTTACTTTCAATTGTGATTTAATCAAATTTGAGTTGTAATTAAAGAAAAGAAGTTACAACTTATTCAAAATAATAGGCCTTAGAGACAGAAATCTCATAGACACTAAATTCACTAAACTTATTTTCAAATTACTATAAAATATAAAACTATAACGTGAAAGATTTCAAAAATGAATCACTGAAAGGAGCGAAAGAATCTGAAGAAAAAGAAAGAAACTATTTATTTTTTCGTAGGTATAACTGAAGCAAGGAGACTAAGAAACTTATTTTTTGAAAGTACTTAAAATTTAAGCTATACGTTAAAGCGTTTTGACGCTCAAACCTGTCTTCATTCTTTCTTCATTCTTCCCAGTCATAAAGAAATTAAAATGTAAACTTATTCATAAACAGTTTTTTTAGAATCAGACACAAGCAATTGTTTTAATTTATATTGAAATATAATGTTTTAATTTATATTGAAATATAATGTTTTAATGTACATTGAAACATAATGTTTTAATTTATATTCAGGCATAAAATTTTAATTTATATTCAAATATAATGTTTTGATTTAGATGCAGATACAAAGTGTTGTTTTAATTTCACTTCAAAACTCAAGAAGAAGATTGAAAGTTCTCATAAAGTACGATTCTAAAAATGTATCATTTTTGTCAACTTAATAAAATTTAGAGTGCACTTATTGTCAAATGTTTCAGAGAGAAATTAAAATTAACTAATAGAGGTTGTAATTTAGATCTGCTTAAAGCGACAAATAATAAAATACTTCGCATTTACATCCATTCCATGGTTTATGTTTAGCTGTAAGTTCAGAAATGTTCGTAGACTGATAAATATTTCTTAATTGCCAAATATTTAAGTAAAGGGAATGTGAGCGTTTATTAATAAGCTTGTCTTCGTTATTGTTTATATAGATCTAATTAACATAATGCTATATCAATGTGTGAAATAAGTTATATAAAAAGAGGAATATTCTTCAGTTCAAACAATTTGTTTTAAATTAGAATGCTACATGTACATGTACATGTTTGTATTATAATGATTATGAACTTTAAAATAATACATACATGACGAATATGTAATGTACGTTGAGAGAAAATAAATTATATTTGACGTCGATGTTTGACGTTTGCTGTATATAATTTGAATAAGTTTATTTGCACTTGAACCTTACATCTAAAAATAGTAAACAATGAAACTACATTCTTTACTAAAGCAACATTTTAATTTATTTTATTTCAAACATCAAATTACCGTTTGCAAATCAATTTCCTTTCTTTTTCAATTTTATCAATGATTTTAATGATTAATTATTAATTGTTTTCAATTATTGATTATTTTCAATGATTTATTACTAATTATTTTCAATTATTGATTATTAATTATTTACAATTATTGATTATTAATTATTTTCAATCATTTTTACAAAATGATTACGGACCTTCTTTTACTTTAAGACCAATTAAACAGAGTGCAACAAAAAATGCAGCCCAGCCCGATATTATCAAAAAACCTTCATACACAACCGGATTATTTATTGAAAATCCTTGATCCAATATTCCTCTTAATGAAAGACCAGGAACTGTTATTGGTAAAGTTAAACTAAACCAATAGAGTATTTTTGGCATGCCCTCTAAAGGCCACATGCCCCCTATTAAAAAAAAAGAATAAAAACTTAAGTTTTTTGTTACATTAATCAATTTTTAGATTTTTTAATAATTTTGTTATTTACCACAGAGTAATATCACAGGATAGATGCTTCCCGTACCTATAAAATTTGCTATCGTATGAGATTTACTATAAACAGATATTAAAAATCCTGAAAAAAATAAAATTAGTTTAAATTAATAATATTTAATAATTAATTAAATTTTTTAAAAAAGTTATTAAATTAAAAGAAATTAATTAAATTAGAAGAAACTAATTATATTGAAAGAAATTAATCTAATTAAAAGAAATGAATTAAATTAACAAAAATTAATATTGTTGAGTTTTTTGTAAAATGTTTTTTAATCATTTTCTTTTAATTGCTGTAAAATAAATATTTACCGTAGCACATTCCACACAGTCCTGTTAAAATGACTAAACAAGTAACAGTGAATACAGATCCTTCGCAAACTAAGTTGAATAATAAAAAGCTAATGCTTAGACATATGACACTCTGAATAAGGACTACTATAAATTGTGATAATAAATGAGATATAAAAATTTCTGACGTTTTGACTCCTGTGAAAAGAGGTATACCATTATTCAAATTTTTCTATTGTTTAAAAAATTTGAGATTGAAGTCATTTATAATTTGATTTCACAAGTTTACTTTTGACGAAGCGACGTTTTATTTTTGTAAAATGTGATTTTTTATTATTTTTGCTTCGTCATAGGGAAGTATTTTTTACTTATTTATTGAAAGTCGATCAAACATTTCTGAAAAAAATAATAATATAGATTTTTCAATTTTAGAAAATTAAAAGTACCTTGAACTAAACTTCTATCCCAAACTCCTTCTTGACGATCTGCAATAACAATGGCAGCTGAAACAGCCGTGGCAAGGAAAAATACAAGTCTGTAATAATTTGCACAGAGCAAAATAAAACCACTTTTATTAAATTACTACTATTAAAATTACTACTATTAAAATTACTACTGTTAAAATTACTATTATTAAATTACTATTATTTATTAAACTACCATTATTTATTATTACATATAATAATCGACAATTCATTCTTTCATTCATTCATTCTTTCATTCTGTCCGCACGTGAAGTTGGTCGTTTTAACTTTCAATTGTTTTTC
>WNHD01001153.1:0-20982 GCA_011057455.1 Ganaspis sp. Gsp50
TCGGCATTAGGGCATTAAATTAGCCCTAAATGAGCCCTAAATTATGATATATTGAAACTTGAATTTTTCAAAAGTGGTGCTGCTAACTTTACGTACCTAAAAAAATGGTATGGTTGGAACTTCAATATTGATATTGTTAGCAAAAATATGGTTGTGACAACCATATTTTTGCTAACAATATCAATATTGAAGTTCCAACCATACCATTTTTTTCCGTGTATCGCTAACTTTTTGTAAATAAGGAGATTGAAATGATGGAGGTTCTACTGTATCGCTAACTTTTTGCAATTAAAAGAGGTTGAGGTAATGGAGGTTCCACTGCATTACAAACTTCTTTTTCTTCTCGGTTCCTTTCCAAATTAGAATTTCCAAATCAAAGTTACACACAGTTGTGTTGAAAACCCTTTTCTGTATTATTTATTGTGTATTTATAATTTTGCATATTTATTAATTAGTTATATAGCTGTACAGAAATTCGACATATTCAGTAGATTAGAGTTGGAACATAATGAAGAATGGCAAAAATAATGAAGGCACATTATCTATACTATTCTTAGCTATTATGGCAAAAAAGAAATTGTAGAGCATTGTTGTTGGGTTGTAGTAGATTGAGGAAATAAATCTGAAAAACGGGACACTCTGTAGGACGAGCCAAGCGTCTAGCACGACAGCGGAACAAATCGGTTTGTTTCTATAGAGTGCTCCTTGTGGGACTTATGACACAACGCGGCAAAGCTTGCCATAGGAAAAGTAAGGTAAGGCCAGTGGTATAATAGAAACTTTCACTGCAGAAGTTCAACGTACCAAGCTCTCACTGATCGTTCTTACTCACCGAGTCAATTCTCGGCTCGGACTTGTCCCTCTTTCTCTTTCTCTCTTTCTTTCTTTTTATCTTTCTAATCTAGCTATCTATCTTTCTTTCTATCTATCTTTCTTTCTATCTATCTATCTTTCTATCTTTCTATCTTTCTATCTATCTATCCTTCTTTCTATCTATCTTTCTTTCTATCTATCTTTCTTTCTTTCTTTCTATCTTTCTATCTTTCTATCTTTCTATCTTTCTATCTATCTATCCTTATTTCTATCTATCTTTCTTTCTATCTATCTTTCTTTCTTTCTATCTTTCTATCTTTCTATCTTTCTTTCTTTCTTTCTTTCTCTCTTTCTTTCTCTCTTTCTTTATATCTTTATATCTTTCTATCTTTTTATCTTTCTATCTATCTATTTTTCTTTCTCTCTTTCTTTCTGTCTTTCTTTCTATCTTTCTCTCTTTCTTTCTCTCCCTCTTTTTTTCTTTCTTTCTACCACCTTCACCGCAATTCCTCTCTTTCACCTCAGGATTCTCTTCATACTACGCAAGGAACGTTATAAGATGAACGAATCTATTCTCAACACGGAAATTCGTCAAGATTGACTCCAGTAGATAAAACCTGTACTTGTCAGACTTGACGCCCAGAGTTAACATCCGCATATTTAGCCAGAATTTTTGTCCATTTTTATTATCCACATGAATATCCGGTTTTCGGACTTTTTAATTTTGAAAGTATTTAAATTTAGACTCTTGTTTAAACTCTTGCTACTGATTCTAGCATTTGATAACCTTGCCACTAATTACCATTTAGTAACTATTTTCCTACTTTTAAATGAGCAGAATTCCAAAATTGGTCGAACCTAGGCTGCAAATCACTGAAAATTCAAGTCACCATCTGCGAAAATTTATGAATTTGTTGCTAGACGGAGTCTTTGTTTTTCGACACACATTTGCACATTATTGTAGAATTATGTAGATATTGTAGAATATAATATGTACATATTGTAGAATATAATATGTAGATATTGTAGAATATAATATGTACATATTGTAGAATATATTATGTAAATATTGTAGAATATAATATGTAGATATTGTATAATATGTACATGTTGTAGAACATAATATGTTGATATTATTTATTCGTGATAGACGTAAGACAATTTTTAAAAAGCTTTTCTTGATGCATAGTTGTGCTAAATTGAGAGTCTGTGACCTATGATGAATAGAGTAAATCTCTGACAATCATTAAAAATCGTATTACAAATGATTGCAAAATAAATTTAATAATTCACTCTTACAGTGAGGAGATAGTTTTTGCATCATCATTATGGAGTCAATAGAAAGGAGAACTTGTATCTTTCTTCCACAAGTTCTCGACAGAATTGCTCTTATAAATTATAGGCACGTTACGTGGCAACCAAATGCCAATTTACTATTATATAAAGATACTTTATGGCAGCTGAAATTCACTTATGACAGAAGACTGTTTAATGCTCCTAGTAAACACGACAATAACATTGCAATATTCTTAAAACAGTTCAACATTACATTCATTATCCACTCTTGTTTTCATGCTACAAAGTAACATGAAACTAACACTAATAGTAAAAAATACTAAAAAAGTAACTAGCACTAAAAAAGTAATAGATAAAAAAAAACTAAGAAAAAAGCACTAAAAAAGTAGGAAAAACTAACATTGTAACAAATACGAAAAAAGTAACAAGCACTAAAAAAATAACAGATACTAAGAAAATAACAGATACTAAAAAAGTAAGAAAAACTGAAATAGTAACAAATACTAAAAAAAAGTAACAAGCATTAAAAAAATAACAGATACTAAAATAGTAAGAAAAGCTAAAATAGTAACAAATACTACAAAAGTAACAAAAACTAAACAAATGAAAAAGCTCTTACAAAGAAACAATGTAATTTTGATGAAATTTTAATAGAATTGTAAACACTTTTGTTTTCGTTTCTACGTTTACTCGAACTGTTAATTATTATTTATTATATTTATTTATTATATTTGTGTAATATATTTGTGTATTATATTCATTCATTATAACTTGATTTATTTGAAGATTAGTGTATTATGGCTATTAATGCAAAATGTTACATTACAATTGTTATTTTTCACAAAGTTGATATTATAACCTTTGTAATACGAAATAAATTCAAGTATTCACGTTTTCTTTATTATGACTTAAAATAATAATGTAAAACGGTGATGTTTAAAGTATTTTCAATGGGCAATGATGATTTCATAAGTAGATAAGGTTGTTCGAGGTGAGACATCTCACCTCCGCTGGCCCACTTTTGAGGATTCGTGTTTATTTTCGTCCATCTTATCGGTCTTTTGCAACATTCAACTGCAGTTGAAGATTACTTGTTTTATTTTACTCATATTTTATTAAAAATATGCGCAACAATTTTAAATCCACTAATTTTGATTTAAATCGCCAGATTTATCTCCACCTTACTCAATCAGTGAAAATCAGTAAACATTTTTCCTGCAATTTCTTAAAAAATGCGTAGAAAAAAAGTTTCAAAGAAAGAAGGTAAAAACGGAAAATCAACTTGAAAGTACCAATTGATCGGGATTTTGTAATTAATTTGATACTTTCGGTAACAAGTTGATACTTTTGACATCAAGTTGATACTTTCGGCATTAAGTTGATACTTTCGGCATTAAGTTGATACTTTTGGCATCAAGTTGATACTTTTGGTATCAAGTTGATTTTTAAAGTGCGTTTAAATAAAGTGTAAGTTCAAACAAAGTGTGCGAAAGGCAGAAAATTAAAAGGTAAAGAAGAAATGAAAAAAAACCAAAAGAAATTGAAAAGGAAAAATAAAAGAAACAAAAGAAAAACAAAAAACAAATGAAAAACAAAAAATCAAAAGAAAAACAAAAAAACAAAAGAAAAACAAAAAATCAAAAGAAAAACAAAAACAAAGAAACAAAAACAAAGAAACAAAAAAAGTGACAAAAGAAAAACAAAAGATACAAAAGAAACAAAAGAAAAAGAAGAATAAAAGAAAAAAGAAAAGAAAACGAAGCGAAAGAATAAAGGAAGTGAAAAATTGAAAAAAATATAACTGAATAAATTTGCAATTGGAAAAAAAGATAATCAGGAAGATAATGAAGGAAAAAAGGAAGTGATTTTGAAGCGAGAAACACACTTGGAGTTTGACTATAAATCCTTGAACTTAATTCCGACAGGAATAAATTAGTTTTAGGTGGATAATTAAAATTAACCGCTGTCTGGGCTTTGAAAAGGCATGAATGTCGAGTTCTCTGGTACTTTCTATTCTTCTGCGTAGGGCATATAATCAGATTGAGTTCCTTTCTTAAAACAAATGAGATGCTTGTCAACGGTTTAAGAAAGCATCAACTTTGAGTCAGACACGGTCTCGTCTCTTGAGGCTTGTGAAGAAAAATGAGGAAACGAGAGAGACAAGACGATAATAATGAGAGTGAGAGGGGGGCTTGAGCTAGAACTAGGATGTTATGGCGTGGGAGAGTCACTTTCACCATCGCAACTCCGTAGCGGTAAATTCTATGTAGGACATAAAATCATCCATTGTGCCTAAGTCGCATTCAGATTTACCGGTATTTAAATTGAATCAAATTTTAAAAACACCCAATCATTAAAATACTTTCAAGTCCCATTTTACTTTCTTTCACCATTATTTGCTTTTTTTATTATCTTACAGAAAGTGCACTTTTTTTGTTAGTTTTTTATAAATATGTATTTTACCATTTCTTTGTTCATTTTTGCAATCTTTCTATAACTTTTCTACAATTTTTATACAATTTTTCTACAATTTTTCTGCCACTTTTTGCAATTTTTGTATAACTTTTCTGCAACCTTTCTACAATTTTCCACAACTTTTCCACGAATTTTCACCAGGTTGAAGTTGACAAGGTTTTATTAACGATTCAAGAAAATGAATATTGCATCGAGCGTAATGTTATAAAATTTTTTGCCTATCTTTTCGGAACTTAAATTTAGAATTACCAAAAAAAAAAAAAAAATTTAGAATTTAACAAATTTATCCTTTGAGATAAAAAGAAAGAAAAAACATATTTTTAATTAAAATCGTTCATCAAAAACCTTGTGGATTTCAACTTGGTGAATTTTCTACACCGTTTTATTGTCATCTACACAACCATTTAATAATTTTTATTTTTACTAATTCTTCGAGAGTTTTCAAAAAAATTTCCACTGCTATTCCATGATCCTTTTGTGGCATTTCTATGAATATTTCAAAGCTTTTTGGAATATTCTCATTTTTTACACTAGGAGGTGCATTAAGCACTATTTTTAAAAAATGTAGAATGAAATAGGAATTAAAGTATTTTTGAACAATCTGTGAAATAATTTGCACAAAGTTTGCTTGTTTTGGTAAAAAATAGTTTTTGAAAATAGTTTTTAAAAATAGTTTTTAAAAATAGTTTTTAAAAAGCTTGATATATTGTATGGAACTGAGTAAGAACTGATAGAAGAATAAAATTGTTAGAGTTAAAAATAACATTTTGTCGAAAAAGGGTATTGTTGAAAATTTAACTAATTAAACTAGTTTAATGTAGTTTAGAGTAAAGCCATGACCTAGGGTTCAGCGTTCTAAAAGCTAAATTAGCTATTTTGAACTATACCTTTAATGACTGATTTTAAAACTATATCAGGGTTGAAGTTAACAGAATTTACCAAGATTGAATTAAAACAAAATTAACGTATTTAGGTCACTTTGTGGTGTTATTAAAGACAAATATAAAATCGAGAACAAAAAACTTGAGTTTCTGGATACAGTTTATACAGTTATTATCGATTTTAAGCATAGTTTTTCAATAGTTATCAATTTTTGAAATTACATTAGTTTGTCAATGATTTACGTTTGTTAATGATTTACGTTTGTTGCTCGTCCTAAATTTACTCCATTTGGAATCAAATAATATTGAAAATTATATAACTATTCATATTATTATTTATCAACCTTTGATTTTTCAAAACGTACGACAGAAATGCCGACAATAATAACAAATTGCAAAAAAGTTTATTAAAATGTTTGTTAACAGTTTTTTTTAAATATTTGTTAACAGTTTTTTTAAAAGTTATTGAAAGTTTATTAAATGTTTATTGAAAGTTTATTAAATGTTTATTGAAAGTTTATTAAATGTTTATTAAAAGTTTATTAAAACTTTGTTAAAACTTTGCTAAACCTTTTTTAAAAATTTATAGAAATTTTTCAAAACATTTAAAAAACGTTTTCAAAAATAGTGAAAAAGAAATAATGGGAAACGTATTCATTCTGACATCAACAGAATCCAATTTTCGTACTTTTTTTTAACCTGGATTTTCTGTCATTTTACAGAAAAAGGTAACTAAGTTGTTTTTGCACTCGGTACACGCATTGGTCCTTTCTTGGTTCTCAGTGAACTGAACAAACAATCGGAAAACACAGAAAGGGGATAAAACTCTCGGAAATTCAATTTTTGAATTTCCGAATCTGATTTCAAATCACGTTCTCGAAACTCGCAATTTTTTCTATTTTTCTAGAGGTAATATCGCTAAGTGGACATTTCATTCTCCAATGCGACTCAAAATTTACGACTTTTTCGTGATTTTTAAAGAAATTTTTCTTTTATTGTTTCGCAATTTTTTTTCGTTACTTTTCCATCATTTTGATATACACATTTTCCAAGACTTGCACACATTTTCCATTAATTTTGTACAAATTTTTCATTAATTTTGCACACATTTTCCACTACTTTCGCACACATTTTTCAAGATTTTTGCACACATTTTCCATGACTTTTGCGTAGATTTTCCAAGATTATGCAAATTTGTACAATTTTTCTATTATACGTTTTATTTTATAAATTTTCTATGACTTTTATACATCTTTTCTAACCAAGTTGAAGTCCACAACGTTTTTGATAAACGATTTAAACTAAAAATATCTTTCTATTTATTTTTTCTTTCCAATTTTTAACTCAAAAAATTTTTTGAAATGTATTTTATTTAACAAATTTTGTTAAAAAATATTGTAGGCAATAATGTTTATAATATTCCACTTGGTGCGTATTAATTTTTTTTAATCGTTTACAAAACGTTGTGGACTTCAACCAGGTCTTTTCTAAAAAGAATTTTCATTACTCTGCATCTTTTCCATTTTCTATGACTTTTCTACATCTTTTTTTATAAAATTTTTTTGACTTTTTGTGACACTGAAACTTGCATCCTTTTTTTTTGTTTATAAAAAACAAACAAGCAAATGTCGTTTGCTTAATCATTGTTCCAGTATTTGTTTAATAACTTTATACAAAGAAGTGGCAAAACAGAATCCTTGAAAGTTGTGAATAATTATTTTAAAAATTTGAAAATAGCAAGAATTTCTTCTTTATTTTTCATAAACGAAACGAAGCAAATGAAGAAGGAAAAAGTAGTGGAAAAATTGGAATTAGGAGTGAAAATACTAGTGAAAATACTAGTAAAAATTGAAGTTACAATACTCTCTAAATCTGAATAAGTGTAATTTCACTTATTTTAAGTACATATTCACTTAAAATAGGTGAATTTCATTTATTACGTACGCAGAAGACTTTTCACTTATTCAGATTTAGAGAGTAAGAAGGAAAATAAAAGTAAAGAGAAGAGTAAAAACAGGAGTGAAAATAGGACTGAAAATAAGAGCGAAGATAAGAGTGAAAATTGGATTGAAAATAAGAGTGAAGATAAGAGTGAAAATTTGTATTGAAAATAAGAGTGAAGATAAGAATGAAAATAAGACTGACAATAAGAGTGAAGATAAGAATGAAAATAAGACTGAAAATAAGAGTGAAGATAAGAATGAAAATAAGGCTGAAAATAAGACTGAAAATAAGAGTGAAGATAAGATTGAAAATAAGGCTGAAAATAAGAGTGAAGATAAGATTGGAAATAAGACTGAAAATAAGAGTGAAGATAAGAATGAAAATAAGACTGAAAATAAGAGTGAAGATAAGAATGAAAATAAGACTGAAAATAACAGTGAAAATAAGACTGAAAATAACAGTGAAAATAGGACTGAAAATAAGAGTGAAGATAAGAATGAAAATAAGACTGAAAATAAGAGTGAAGATAAGAATAGAAATAAGACTGAAAATAAGGCTGAAAATAAGAGTGAAGATAAGAATGAAAATAGGACTGAAAATAGGAGTAAAAGTAGGAGTGAAAAAAGAAAATTTGAATGAAACGGCAACGCTAATTAAAAAGTGAGTGTTAAATTGAGACTTGAGAATGGGTGAAAAAGGGGGGAAAATAAAATATGTATCGTCGGACGTAACGTGGTCGATGGCGGTTAGAGCAGAGGAGAAGTTCCGTCGTATGTACGTGATGGCGCATGCATGCATTGGTTACGCAAGAATGGTGGGGTGTGTGAGACTGCTGACCCACATATGGCCAGGGAGCAAGGACCCCGGTGCACCGAGTTATATACTTGCTCGGCTCACTTGCATGTCTGTGTCTGTGTCCGCTCAACACACAGACACAGTTGCAGCAGCGCACGCACATCAACTCGTGATTCGCGATGCATACACTGGCCTCCCTACTGCTTATTGCCAGGATTATACCGGCACAAAAACACCAGCGCCATCTGCAATCACTCGCGCTTTAATGCTCCTCACACAACGCTTTGCGACTTTGCTGCCAGCACGCGGCCTTAAACCTCGTTCACACGCCATCGAACCCAACTCTTCCTTTTATGTAATTTATCGCCAACTCAGCCACCTTCAATTTTGCTTTTCCACTCGGTTCCATCTTTTTTACTTTCGTCCTTTGTCTTTCAATCAATTCTGTATTCTTTTTCGCCTTTCTTCTTTTTTACTTTTTTTCTTTTTCGACTTTCTTCTTCTTTGTCTTTTTTTACTTTTTTTCGCTTTTTTTCTTCTTTGTCTTTTGTTACTTTTTTCTTTTTCGCCTTTCTTCTTGTTGGTCTTTTTTTACTTTTTTCTTTTTCGTCTTTTTTCTTCTTTGTCTTTTGTTGCTTTTTTCTTTTTCGCCTTTCTTCTTTTTTTACTTTTTTTCTTGTTTGACTTCTTTTATTGGCTTTATCTTGTTTTTTGACTTTTACTCTCTTTTGGTTTTCTTCTTCTTTTTGGCTTTATCTTGTTTTTTGACTTTTACTCTCTTTTGGTTTTTTTCTTCTTTTTGGCTTTATCTTGTTTTTTGACTTTTACTCTCTTTTGGTTTTTTCTTCTTTTTGGCTTTATCTTGTTTTTTGACTTTTACTCTTTTTTGGTTTTCTTCTTTTTAGCTTTTTCCTTCTTTTTTACTTTTTCTCTTTGCCTTTCTTCTTCTTGTTTGCTTCTTCTTCTTTTTGACTTTTTTCTTCTGTTTTTACTTTCTCGTTTTTGCCTTTCTTCTTCTTGTCTTTCTTCCTCACTTGTGTCTATTAATTTCATTAAACTTTCTTTTACATATTAAAATTTCAAAATGTGAAAGTAAAAAAAAAATAAAGAGAAAAGCTAATAAAAGACAAAGACGCTAAAATTTGAATGGAATTAAATTTAAGTGTGTTCAAATTTGAATGTATTCAAATTTGAGTGTGTTCAAATTCGAGTGAGTTCAAATTCGAGTGCATTCAAATTCAAGTGCGTTCAAATTCAAGTGTGTTTAAATTCGAGCGCGTTCAAATTCAAGTGCATTTAAATTTGGGTGCATTCAAATTTTGATAGCCTGCAAATTTGGACAGCCTCCTAATTTTGGCAGCCTTCAAATTTTGACAGCCTTCTACTTTTGACAGTCTTCAAATTTTGATAACCTTCAAATGTCGATAGCCTTCTAATTTCCACAGCCTTCAATTTTGCATCACTAAAATTACAAATCACCGAAATTGTAAAGTACTCTTTTTAAATCATCTATTATTCAAAAACCCGCAAAAAACCCGCTTAAATACCATCGAGCTTTAAGATTTCAAAGCACAAAAAACACGATACGCGATATTCTGCCCAGGGCTGACCAAAATTTGCCGTAACCACTTAAAAATCCACAAGTAGTTAGAGCCCGTTTTGGTAAGACAGGGATAATTCTTTTCCCGCCTTGTCTGATTAAAACCCGACATTTCTACTGGCCCGGGTGTTGGTCGATTTTTCTGAATTGTATATAGTCGAATAATAAATAAACAATGATCGTGAATGTGAGAAATGAAATTATATCGCACTTTTAGAGTTGAATAAAAAGTCAAGATTATTTCGCACTTTTAGAGCTAAATAAGAAGTCAAGATTATTTCGAGATGACTCATTTTTAATGAGCTTAATGAAAAGCGATAATGAATAGATCTACATTAATCTGGAATAAGATGTAGTCTAGTCATTCTTGACTCAATGACAGTAGAGATTATGACTTCATATCAATGTCGCTACCAAGGAAAGACGCTTATCGCGAAAAACAGTGTCGAATAAACTAATTACGACAGACATTTAACGCACATTGGATTTATTTAAAAATGACTTTAAAAGCATGTAAAAAGTTGATTAATGAAATGTAATAAAAAACAGTAATTATAAAATCAGTAATAATGGAATCAATAATTATAAAATGAATAATAATATAATCAATAATAATGAAATCAATAATAATAAAATTGATAAGAAAGAAACCAATTACATTTAATGATAATAATAATAATAATAATAATAATAATAATAATATAATAATAATAACAATAACAATAACAGTACACTGAAAAAAAAATGTATTTGATTTAAATAAACCATTTACTTGTCTATTATCAAATAAATATTTATTTGAACCAAGTAATTATTATTTGAATCAAATAAATGGCATTTGAGTCAATTATTTCTGTATTTGAATCAAATATTGATTATTGGACTCAAATAATAATAATTACTTGGTTCAAATAAATATTTATTTGATAATAGACAAGTAAATGGTTTATTTGGATCAAATAATTTTTTTTTCAGTGTAACATTAACAATAACAATAATATTAACAATAACAATAATAATAATATTAACAATAATAACAATAATGATAATAATAAAACCAATAACAATACAAGATGAAATTAATACAAGAAGATTGAAGTTGAAAAAAAAGTAAAAAAGTGTTAAAAGGCGGTCGAAAAATTGCAAAAACGGGTAAAAATGACGTCTATGAACTTTACATTTTTTCATGGATTTGGTGAAGGCCTTTACTGTTTACTCATTTGTCGGTTGACCCTGACTTGTAATTGAAGGAGCGAGTGCAAGAACCAATTAACACATTCTCAACGCCGGTTTCTATAATGGCGCCTCTTAAGTCTTAATGCTTATTCAAAAGTCATTTTTATTGTAATTTTTCAAGTTTACACAACACATGTGTAAAAACTACCGTGGTATTTATTTATCTATGTATTACGTTTATTTATGTGTTTCAACATTTGCCTGTTGGGACAAATAAATAAATGTTGAAACGCAAGAAAACGTGAATAAAGTAAATAAATAAAATTATTTAAATAAATAAAATAAAGTAAATAAATAACAAAAAGTAAATAAAAATGAAAAGTAAATAAATAAAATAATGTAAATACATAAAAAAAGTAAATAAATAAAATAAAGTAGATAAATAAAATAATGTGGATAAATAAAAAAAGTAGATAAATAAAATAATGTGGATAAATAAAAAAAGTAAATAAATAAAGTAATGTAAATAAATAAATTTTTATCAAACAGCAATTTTTCTAAAACTTTAAAGACTCGAACTTTTTTTTACAGACGAACAAAAATTGTCCTCGTCAAAAAAGTACTTTCTTTATGAAATTCTGCCCTAATTGTTTTTGTACTACTTGCATAAAAGAAAGGTTCCTTAAAAATTTGTCTATAATGACGATTTCAGAATAATTGGTATTTGTTTCAACTGAAAATCTTGTGGAATGAATTGATGTCAGTTGTACTTTTGTTTAAAATAAAACTATGCAGACCTAATTGTGGGTCTTTGGTCAAAGAGAGGTTAATGCTGAACTATGTGTTTCGCAGTAAACGCGAGCATAGTACTTTCACATTGAGAGTCACTCGATATGCGCGTATGATGTCAACCAGAAGTCATACAATGTCTAAACTGATTTTTAAATGTCTAAACGAGATAAAATATCGCCTCCGTAGTCGATTATGAGATCAATCTAGTTTTCTGAGAAATCCAGTTTGACTAGTAGACAACCTATATTGTGTGTATCTATATACATGTATGTGTGCGTAAAGTACATCTTTATGTACAGATTTGTGCATGTAGAATATCTCTGTATTTTAACATTAATTTAATTAATTTAACATTTAATATTTTAACATTATGTTTTGTGCACACAGAAAACATCTACTTATACTGTATAATTGCACTTGTATTTTCTAAATCAGCGATAAGTAAGCCTTTTATTCACATCAGCGTATATACGCTGATGCTTCAGTGAAACATAACCTAAAAATCCGCTGATTCGCAGCGTATATGCGCTGATTTGAAAAAGTGTCTCACTTATCGCTGATTCAAATTTAGAGAGTAGATTTTTACATACAGAGTACACATCTACTTGTAGATTTATTCATACAGAATTCATCTACTTGCAGATTTTTACATATATAAAATTCATCCACTTGTAGATTTTTACATACACAGAATTCACCTACTTGTAGATTTTTACACATACAGAATTCACCTACTTGTATAGATTTTTACATAAAGAAAACATCTACTTGCATATTTGTGCGTGTAGAATACAATATCTGCTTGCAAATAAATATGTAAAGGCACAACGATGTGCCTTTACACATTTATGCAGAATTTGTATATCTGTATGCACTCAGATCTGTGCACAAAGACGAAAAAAGCATTCATTTATGTCAGTGATAACAAGATCTATTATTTCCTAGATGCCTTTACTGAAAAGGAAATTTCTTACAGAGTTTTCTCTTTCTGCTTTCAGGAATTATGACCCTTACGAGCAGCCCGTGTGAGCTAGACAACATGAGCTTGTTTCAAGACCTCAAGTTGAAAAGGAGAAAGGTCGACTCCCGATGTAGTAGCGACGGTGAGCAAAAAATCTAGTTCCTTTGTTTCCTTGTTTTTAGTTCTTTCAGTTCTTTCACTTGAGTTTTGTTTTAATTGCATACGTGTATAGTATTGCTGATAACTATAAACAACAGTTTAAACATAGCTTCACTTATATCCATTTTTAACGCAATAATCTGAAATAAACTTAGAATAAAGTCTATCAGAGTTATAGCTGTAGACGAATATTACAAAAAAAATTTAACTAAAAATAAAGTTGCTTCTAATAAATAAAAAAATTAAATAAAGTCTGCTTCTATTTAGCTATAAAAAGCAAGCTTTATTTTTCTACATTAGATATTGAATTAAAATATCGACTGAAAATGGATATCCAACTAAAAATAGATATCGAACTGAAAATAGATATCGAACTAAAAATAGATATCAAACTAAAAATAACTAAATTCAAAATAGTTACCGTACTAAAAATAAATATCGAACTAAAAATAACTAAATTCAAAATAATTATCTATATAAAAATAGTTATCGTACTAAAAATAGATATCGAACTAAAAAAGATATCGAACTAAAAAAGATATCGAATTCAAAATAGGTATTGAACTAAAAATAGATACCCAACTAAAAGTAGATTTTGAATTAAAAATATCAATCGACTTAATAACTCTCTAATAATATGAATCAGCGATAAGTGAGACGCTTTTTCAAATCAACGCATATACGCTGAGAATCGGCGGGTTTTTAGGTTATGTTTCACTGAAGCATCAGCGTATATACGCTGATTTGTATAAGTGTCTCACTTATCGCTGAGAATCAGCGGAATTCCGTTGATTCAAATTTAAAGAGAATGAAACGTAATTAATTTATTAGTTCAGGTTATAATTTATTTATTATTATTAATTTAGGATATATTCTTATTTAGAATACATTTTTTTGTATTACATGTTATTTGAAATGAACGAAATTTATTTAATTGTATATTTTTACAAGTTGATCAATTAAGTTAATCTGGATCTTCGTCTGAAGATATAAAAGTATTCTTGGAAGTAAAAAATACTACTTAACTCTTTGAATAAGTTATTAATCAGGTGATAAAAATTAATAAACAATCGAATTATTATTTAAATGAATGATTAATATTTTATCAGTGATAAATTGTTTAATAATTAATTAGTAATTTAATCATTGATTGATATTTTAATCATTAGTAGTTTAATTACTGATTCGTATTTTAATCATTAGTAATTTAATCACTGATTCGTATTTTAATCATTGGTAATTTAATCACTGATTCGTATTTTAATCATTGGTAATTTAATCATTCTTTGGTATTTAAATCATAGTTTAATCACTGATTCGTATTTTAATCATTAGTAGTTTAATCACTGATTCGTATTTTAATCATTGGTAATTTAATCATTGTTTGGTATTTTAATTATTAGTAGTTTAATCACTGATTCGTATTTTAATCACTGGTAGTTTAATCATTGGTTAATATAGCTTAATCATTGATTAGTGATTTCATCATTGATTAATATTTCATTCAATTCAAAAGCAATGGGTGCTCTTTTAAATTTTCTCTGCTGCTCTTTCAAGTAGAAAAGATCAATTTTAGTCAGACAAGTGGAGCGTTCGAAGACTCATTTATACAAAACTATTCGAGTTTATTTATTTTTGCAATAAAAAACACGAAACGGTTTTCAATACATAGATTATCGTCATGGTCGAAAGCTTTTCTTTCATTAAAATTCACTTTTTAAAGCTCAGTCGTAAAACTTGTATATTATTCTTATCGAAATTAGTTTGCAAACACGAAACAATTTTTACGCAAAAGTGCTTGTTTAAAACCATAACTCTAATATCCGTTATGCTTTAAAGTGTAATTAAATAACACAAACTTTTGATTTAGAAATATTATATAATCAGAAATTATACATTGAGGACAATAATATCGCAAACCTGGTTGAAATTCGGTTTTATCAACGATACAGACAAAACAATTGAATGAGGAAGCAAAAAATATTAGTATTGGAATCTTTTTTTAAAGAAATCTATGTTTATTCGGTTTTAGGAATAATGCCTAAAAATGGATAAAAACGTTTTCTATTTCTGTGTCCCGGTGTCACTTGCGGTCACTCATGACGAGAGCAATTAACGATCGGCAAGTGCAACGACATTTCTAGAAGCACCGCAACTGTTGCATTTCGTTGACAATAGTTTGCCCATGATTGTAGTGCAAAATTTTATACGATGATAAATGAGCTTCGGCACGCTTCACAGATTACCCCCAAGACATTTCGTGAGGTGTGCCAATTCCGGGCGAGCAACGACCCTTGATTGACAATCCTCTCGCTTAATTTTACCAATCGAAAGTCTAGTCCAAAAATCGGCTCAGCGTCCGTACTAAAGCAAAAATCATTTTATTTTATTTTCCATTGTATATTATTCTCCATCCATCCATCTTTCCACACATATTAAATTCTTGTATTATTTTTTTATTATTTTTGAATTGTTTTTGTTTTATTCTTGTATTATTCTTGAATAATTTTTGTTTTATTCTTGTATTATTCTTAAATTATTTTTGTTTTATTCTTGTATTATTCTTGAATTATTTTTGTTTTATTCTTGTTTTATTCTTGAATTATTTTTGTTTTATTCTTGTATTATTCTTGAATTATTTTTGTTTTATTCTTGTTTTATTTTTGAATTATTTTTGTATTATTCTTGTATTATTTTTGAATGTGTTTTGTTTGTTATTGTATTATTCTTGTATTATTCTTGTATTATTTTTGTATTATATTCTTGTATTATTTTTGAATTGTTTTTGTTTTATTCTTGTAATATATTCTTCTATTATTCTTCTATTATTCATTACATTATGTTTTCTATTCTATCATATCTAACATTCTATTATATTAAAAATTATATTCTTTTCTATATTATTAATTAACTATCATAATTTTATTACATTTTTGTATTCTTTTGTAGTCAAGTAGTTAAGTTAATCAGTTGGAGCAATACAGTAGCAAGTTTAAACATTGTTTTAACTTTTTTATTGCACAACACTTTTAAATCAAATAAAAAATAGCAAATAAATCGAAATGATTTGAAACCGAAATAACGTTCAAATCGAAAATCTACATTTGAAATTGAGAAGCTACATTTGAAATTGAAAATCTACATTTGAAATTGAAAATCTACATTTGAAATTAAAAGACTTCAATTAAAGGGCTTCTTAATGCATCGGTTAATTTTTAAATTTAACATTTAAATTTGAAACTAAAAGGTCAACATTTATTTTAAAATATTTTAAAGTAGTTTAATGGTGCAATCTCATTTTATAAACAGAAATTAAGGTAATTATTTTCGTAATTTTGTATTTAAATTTTGTAATAGTGTATTTAAATTTTGTAATCGTGTATTTAAATTTTATAATCAGAAGAAAGGAGATTTGCAGTTTGAAGCTATTTTCGGGTTTCGAAATAATTGCCAAATTTTGGCGGACGTTTTTGAGAGGGATTTACAATTGATCGGTAATAGAAGCGTGATTTTCACTATTAATAGCTTGAAACTAGTACCTAGGTACCTACAATCACGTCTCGGCCTTGTCAACTGCATTCCTTCCTTGACCTACACGAACAGCCATAATCCCACATCCTTTTCACGGCGCAAGTTCTCCGAATGACTATTACACTTTTGTACCTGCAATTATACACTGTTATACACTCACACAAAAATATCCAAAGACCTTCATAAACGCTCAGGAAACAAAAAAAAAGTTTTCAAGCAAATTTGTCGCATAATAACAAGAAATTGCAAATGTCAAACAATATTTAATGTAACAATATGATAAGCGAAGTTTCCTGGTAATAGAAAAACACTCTTGTCATTGTCAAATCGATTAACCATTTTATACTTGCAATTATTCGGGGGAAAAAAAGAATTCAAGTGGTTTCATGTTTTCGATAATGGCTAATTTAGAATTTGGAGATTATTCTTTATTGTTCTTCAAATATTAGCATTTTTATTATCATGCGTAAATATTAGTTTTTTTATTACTATGCAAGTATTAGTTTTTTTATTACTTCACAATTATTAGTATTTTTTATTACAACGCAAATATTAGTATTTTTTATTACTACGCAAATATTAGTATTTTTTATTACAACGCAAATATTAGTATTTTTTATTACAACGCAAATATTAGTATTTTTTATTACAACGCAAATATTAGTACTTTTTACTATTACGCAAATATTACTATTTTTTTATCATACAGTCAACTCTACAAATAGTGCCACAGATTAGCACAAATTTGCACAAAGGATAAGAGGACGTTCGAGAGAGAACATAAGAAAAGTGGCACTATTCGTAGAGTTTTAGTGGCACTATTCGTAGAGTTGACTATGCAAGTGATTTTATTACCAAATCGTAATTTCAATAAATAATAGTTAAGTAATGATTACAATATAAAAAAGTAGTTTTTATTTTGTTTTCCTAATTGAAAAAATGAAAATCCATATCTGATGATAATGTCAATAATAATAAAAGTATAATACTGCTTGGAAAATTAAAAGAATTTTGGGAAAATTTGAACATAGTTAAGACTATGACAATAATAAGAATGATAATGATAATAATAATAATAATAATAATAATAATAATAATAATAATAATAATAATAATAATAGTCCTAAACAACATCGTGCGTAAATGCATTTTCCCTCTCTAAAACTTGTTTTGTAAAAAAAAAGAAAATAATAATAATAATAATAATAATACTAATAATATACAAAAGTAATACGAATATCAATGAATAATTAACAAGTCGTTAATTAAAGTGAAATCGAGTCATTGTAAAAAGCAATTAAAATTATTTTTAAGGAAGAATAATGTTCTCGAAGCTAACAGATTAACTTTGACGTTTCCGTATTGTTTGTTATTGTTTTTTTTTTTTTTTAAAGAGTCGAGAAATGCGGTGTCTGCTGTTGCAGCTAAAGCAGTATCTCGTGCAAAACAATAACAGTTATTAATGGTCGGTGATAGTTCATCGCAAAGCTGCTTATGATTAATAACATTTTCATGTGCATGCGGAACTCTAGGACCGGGCTCCGATTAACTCGAGAATATCGAGTTCAAGATAGTTGCGCGATCGTTGAACCGAATAATAATGTCTTCAACTATTGAGCATGATTTTCGTTCTTCAACCGACGACAATTTTCTTCCACTGATAAGAGTCGAGATTCATTATACAAATTTCTGAAAATGGGCCATAGAACTTCTAGCAATTGGTTTTATTTAGAATTTTTTTTGCTCTTTGTTATCTACGTTTGGTTTCGTTATTGATACTAATTGTTACTATTCGTCAATAAGGTCTTAAACATTTTATTGTTACTATTTTCAAATTAAACAATAAATAAAGAAAATATAATAAAGTCAACATTTATATAATATTATTTTCGTATATTTATTCATTTATATCGTTAATGTTATTAAAATTTCGCTAAAATTATTGTATTTATTATTGTTGCTATGACTATTGCGCTAAAATTTTATTAACAATTTATTTTATTATTTTTTGTTATTATTATTATTATTATTATTATTAATATTATTATTATTATTATTATTATTATTACCATTTATGATTATTGTTATTTATGTATAATTATAATTATGGACGTTTATGTTCGTTAATTTGTTTAAATAAATTATTATTTATTATTATTTTTTATCATTATTCATATAGTTCATGCCTTTCGGCTTTAAACGAGCTACCGATACTCTCCTTTATTATTATGCACAAATAACAATTTTAATTAGTAATTAAAATATTCAAATTTATTATAATTATTATTTCTATTATCATAATCATTATTTTAGTTTTTTATCGACTAATTAATTTTGAAGTAAGAGTCGATTAATCATCATTTATAATTTGTAAGTTTAAAAAAAGAAGGAACAGAGTCTTTGGAGGGAGAAAATTGAAATGGGGAAGATTATTAAATGGGAAGGAAAATTTTTTTTTAAAAAAAAGCGATTAATAGATTATAAGTTGATTTTACTTCCAAGAATATTGAACTAAAAATTTGCATTGCACAAATTAAGTTTGCAGATTCTCATTTTTAATGAGAAGACATTCAATACTTTTATTAAATTTGACAAAGAATGTTACTGATGGTTATAGTTATAATAATAGTTATACTTATAGCAATTATTGTTTCTAATTATGTTTTATTTCTAAATATGAGAATTCGATATTTAAGTCCGATGAAAAGGTTCTACTCTACAAAAAATAGTAATTTCCTAAACACCAATTAAAAAAATACTTCTAACAGCTTTGTTAGGTGGTTTTAAAACATTTGCAACTTTTGAAACATTTGTCAATTTTATAATATTTGTCAAATTTATAATATTTGTCAATTTTATAATATTTGACAATTTTAAAATCATCTGTCAATTTTAAAAATAATTTTTAAACGAATATTCAAAATTTCTTTCGCCATGATTTTAAGGAACTTAATCATGAATAATAGAATTTGGAAATAGAATTACCCCGTGTGAAAAAAATTCTTTACGCTTTATCCATTTTGCAAATATTTTTTTTGCAATATTATTTCATTATTAAGGTAATATTGCATATAAATATTGCCACCATATTGTGCCAATATTGCGTCAATATTGCATCAACTAAACATAGAAAATGATAGGAATTTATTCTTTATCAGTTAGATTGTTTCAATATTGCCTTAATGTTGGATCGCAATATTGCGATGCAATTTTTTTTGCAACATTGCTTGAATATGGCAATATTTAGGCAGTATATATTCTTCTATGTGGGTAACGCAAAAATTATTTGAGTGAAAGTATAATAATAGCTGTGGGGGATGAAATGGAACACTCGAATGAAACAATTTATGACAATTAATAACGTTCCGTTTATTTAACAAATTCATGATTTACAAATTGCACACCTCGTAGCTATACCAGATTCTGACCTTTTTCCCCGGTCAGTCCCTTTTATTAATCGCCGGCGATTAGTCATCTATTAGATTTCCACAAGATTCGAAATGCGTGCGCATAAAAATCTTTTTGTACAACTGTATGCTAAAAAACTCGACTTTTGAAGCTCCATAGTGCGCTAAAAGTACTTTTTACGCACTAGTGCGTAGAAAGTTGAGTTTTTTGCGCACAGTAGTACAAAAAAATCTTTCTGGATTGTAAATTCGTTCCAGAAGATTTTTATGCGCACTAAGTTGAAGTCTACAACGTTTTTGATCAATGATTTAAACTAAAAATATTTTTCTATTTATTCTTTTCTTCCAATTTTTATGTTTTTTTTAATGTTCTTTTTATGTTTTTATTTTTTTATTCTAATTTTTTATCTTTTGACAAAAAGATTTAAAAGTTGTGAAAATATTTGAAATGTATTTTATACAGCAAATTCTGTTAAAAAATATTGTAGGCAATAATTTTTGTAATATTCAGCTTGGTGATATATTAATTTTTTGCAATCGTTGACAAAACGTTGCGAACTTGAACCAGCTTATGCGCACGCATTTCGAATCTTGTGGAACGAATTCAAGCTACACCCAAAAAATTATTTCCATGAATTTTACAGAACTTACTTACAGAACAAATTTCGGGTAATTTGGACCCCCTATCATGATACTTTGTCTAACCCCCTCATGAATATCACGTAATATGTGGATGACCCCTTATCCGCTGCTCCGCAACAGTTCTGTAAAATTCATGAAAATAATTTCTTCACTGTACACACTGCATAAACAGGTGTCTTGATTTAAGACGTTTAGGTGCCCAGTAAAAAAAGAGTTTTATTGGAACTCTGTGATTAGTGATTGGAACTTAGCAAGTTCCAATTATGGAAGTGCTATTTCTGCAATTGGAACTTCAAGTTCCAATAAACGTTATACATTTTGTCTTAAAAATGACAGAAATAACATTTTTAACAGCATAAAAATGTAGTATGCAAATAATTTTTTTTATAACAATACCTAAAGAAAGATTAAAAATGAATTTATTATTGAGAAACAAAATGCAAATAATAAAATTGAGTTCACTATTTTAGGTTAGAAGATCTACGCCATTGGATGCCACTGAATTTTGAC
>WNHD01001154.1:0-34079 GCA_011057455.1 Ganaspis sp. Gsp50
AGTTTTAAAAGTTACTTAAGAAAATCCAACTTCAAATGTTAAAAGTGTTAAAAAATGGTCATTAAATCTATGAATTCTTGATAAGAGATATACTTTATATAGGTCAGTTGATTAGTTTTTTAATGTAGAATATTTTACCAAAAATGCGTTAAATAGAAGTTTTAAATTTAATTTGAAATGAAGAACCCTTGATTAGAAATAGCTCAAAAATTATCTAACACTGCGCTTCAAGTGGAACAAGATTTATAACAGTCTCGTTTTTTATTTCTTTTTTTTTAGTGGAATTGTATAATGCGATTGAGAAGTCAGCAAAGTATATCAAATCGTATACGTATTATCTGCGATGCAAAAATTACCTTTATAGGTACATTTTTAAACTTATCGAATTAGATGAGCTTCATTTACAATCCTTTCGTGCTTAATTTTTTAATGAATTTATAAGTATTGTAGTAAATGAAAAAAAAATTGTTATAATATGATTTGGCATGAAAGGGTTTGTTATCATAAAATACAAAGTATTATCAGTAGATGGAATTGTAATAATAACTAAGGAATATTTATTGCGAATGGAACGAATTGGTGCTCTTAAAAAACACTTATTTTATTATTTAAGTTTTATATTCAATGAAAGGGAGCCTTAAAAAATTGTGTGATATTCTGGTTAATTTACATTTATAGAAGGAATTTGAAAATATTGTTTCAGTATTTTTGAAAATATTTCTTTCTTCTGTTTAAAAAGAGAACAAGTTAGAATTTTAAACATTGTTTTTTAATTTATTTATAAGTAAAATGATTATTTATTTCTTAGAAAGGTGCTATTTGAAAAGACAGAACATAGATGTAAAGAATATTTTACGAAAAATCGTAAAATATAATCGACTAGGATTAATTAATCTACTAATAAAAATACCAAAATAATAGGATTTTTTATACAAAGCAAAATCTCTAGTCAGTATCGAGTACCTAAAAATATTCAAATTCTTTTCTTCACTTTATTTATTTCTTTTCGTCTAATTTAAGAATTTGTACAGATTTTCCTGCTAGGATTTGTTTTTTTAGTTGATTGAAATGTTCCGAAAATAAAAATTCTGAATTAGAATGAATTGGTAACTGAAGATAGAATGTAGTTATTAATAAAAATTTTGCGACTTTTGTAATTTAGAAAAAAGACATTTCCAATTCTAGGCCAAATAAATTATGCACACTATGTGCAACAATTGTTTTAGAAAATCTAAAGAGCACAAAATTTTCTTAAGAATAATTGTAAAATATTGAATATCATTAAATTATATTTTGTAGTTTAATGAGAAAAAATGTGAATTGAAATGAATGACGGGAAGAAAGTATTGCTCATTATAAAGCAATAAAATTGTTTCAAAGTTAAAAATTGAACAATATGAGATCATTCCAGTGGTAACGAGTCTCGAATTTCGTTGCAAATGATCAAAGTGTGATATTTCTATATAAAATTTATAATTTAATATAAATTATTATCCACTTTTGTTAAATTTGATTAAAACTTGTTTTAAAATATTCAGGTGAATATTTTAATCCATGTTTAGTATGGAATAAAATGTATCTTTTGTTATTTAATATTAAAGCATTAAATTTAATTCATAAAATATTATTTAATTATTATTGAATTACTTAAAAATAAATTAAATTAATTATTATAATAAATAAGATCTTGCAGAGCCCCACTTCAAGACGTATCAAATTTTTTATCCACATCTAGAATTTTTTATAATTAAACAATATTTTTGACTAAAATTTATTACAATAAAATAAATAATAATGTGCAATAAGAAGTAGATGTATTGAAAATTGAATGGATTGTTTATAAAAACTGTTCCGTCATAAAAGACTAGATGCTTGAGTTAAAAATAATTATACAAAACCAAAATTTCGTACAATAAGTATGCATGTACCTTAAGTTCCTAATTAATCACCAAAATGTATATTTATTCAATATATGTACATAGAGAATTCAAATTGTTACAACTACATTCGATAAGCTTATTTTTAAAAGGAGTTGAATCTGATTTCCTTGATGTGAGATAATTTTCTTTCAATAATAAATTCTAATTTCATCACAGTAATTAGAAAAAATTTGTAAAAGAACTGCCAGATAAATTAAAATGATTTTTTTATTGCAATTTATTTTATTTTCAATATTCAAAGTTAATTTTACAATTAATAGAGTGTTGATTTTATTATTTAAAAAATAGTGAATCGATTTCTTACATATTTATAAACATTCTATAAACAAACCATCAGTAAAAGAGTCAATAATTAAAAAATTTTTTAAATTTTAATTTAATTGCATAATATGCATAATAATGCTTAATGCATAATAACTTGCATAAAATATAAATAAATAATCCAGATACAGTTTATAAACCGTTTTGTAGATTTCTAAAAATGAGCTTTTTGAATGTACGTCGAATAGAAAAAGAATGTATTTTATTACAAGTCATAAAAGTACATGAATCCAGCTGTAAATACTTTTAATGTACGAATGAATTGTTTAATTGATTGAAATAATAAGTTAAATTTGACAATTTGTGTTTTATTAACAAATTATAACAATATCGAATCAGTTGCCTGAAAGCAGATCATTTTTGTAAATATGATACTACTTTTAATTTATTACATTTCTTATATGTATATAATACAAAAACTGGCACCTGAAAAAAACCTATATCAATTAAAACTAGAAATTCATATAATTAGAAAAATAATATTTATTGAAATTAAATATATTTAATTTAAAACATATTTAACCACCCTAAAAAATTTTATCAATCGAAATATTAAATCTTTTGATAACAAAATATTAATAAAGAGAATTAGTTTCTATAAATAAATTATAACCTAGATCTATTTACAGTTTCTGATCTGTCTTTAGTTTGAAGAGAAAATCAGTTTGACTGATTTAAAATTCACGTCAAATTAAAGTCGATTTGATTTTATCTTTTCTGAGGGCAGAAAAGTTTCCTTAACGAAAATAATGTCGTTTGCGAGATTGTTATCGTGTTGAACGTAAGTATAGACGTAATAGCCGTTTTTCTTCATCAAATCAATCATATATTCCTTACTTTCCGTATTGTGAATAAATTCAACAGACAGAGTCTAGAAAAAGAAACATTCTATATATCTGATATTAAATTTTCCCAGAATTACACAATAATAAACGATGTGAACATTGTATAATACAAAATAAGATAAAATTAATCACGAATTATTATTGAGATAAAAAATTATGGAACAAGAAATATAAGACTATGATTAATATTTATATACAAATGTTAGCTATTTTTCATGGTTATCAATGGTTAATAATCAAAACTAAAATTGAAATTGAAAAAACAAATTTTAAATTGTAATTGGAACTAAAAATAATTATTAAATAAATATTTATTAAATTATAATAATTTAAACGTGTAAAAAGAATATTTTGTTTTTTAAGTATTATTTTTAACATAAAATGAAAATATTAGTAAAAAGAATACTGGCAATAACATTTTTTTAATAGTTTTAATAGTTACCTTAATATCTACTAAGTTGAATGGAATGGTTTGTAGCACTTGGATTTCGTTTCCCTCTATATCAAGACTAAAATAATCAATGCTTGTACGATTTAATGCAAAAATATAAGAAGCTAATGGAAAACATTGTACATCAATGTGCCTTCCCACGTGAGCAACATCCGGACTATTTTCACGTTTTTCATCCGTAGAATTATTTTTTTCGTGAATACGTCCTATATTGTCAGCCATCAAAAAAGACACCTGAAAATAAAAAAGTAAATTAGCCAAAAGATAAAGCAAATTGCTTATATTCCTCTGTTTTTTCAATTCTTTTCGTAAATTTTTCATTATTGAAAATTAATAATGCAACCTTAACTTTTTAATAACAAATTTAAAAAACTTTTTAATCTCTTGTTTTAACATTTTGTAGTTTTTTTCAAATTTTTAATTTTCTGCTTTTTTTTGTTTTAACATTTTTACTGTCTTTTTTGTTGTTTTTAATTTTTCACTGATTCTTTGTAGAATATTATATTACTACTATCATTACTTATTAAATTAGATAAGAAAATTATTTGGGAAATTACAATTTTCGGATATGGAGTAATACTGAGGCATGTAGGTGATAAATATGCTTTTCTGTGTTTTAAAGTCATTTTTGCAAAATTAATGGGATCTGCCTCTATCAGAATTCCAGTCCATCCGTAATATCTTTCGAGATTTAAAGTATTACTTCGAGTTTCTCCATCGTAAGCCCCACATTCGATGAAAAATCCGTTCCTCTAAAAACAAAATTAACATTTAAAGGAATTTTCAAATTTATTACATAGAAATAAAAAAGAATATGAATAAATAATAAAATAAAATAATAAAATAACAAAAGGGATATAAATACGAATAAATAAAAGTACTTTTAGTACTTTTAACTTTGTTAAATAAATAATTTAAACTTAAAAGACAAGTGAAATTGAAAATATTTTTTTTAAAATTCAAAGCCAATTTTAGAAAACAATTTAGTATTCTTAAATTAAGTCTTACCGCATTGTTGAAAATTTCTCGGATTACTTCGGCTTGTCCCATTGAAGGGTCTTTCAACTCTGGAAATTTGAGGGAATAGTCCCGTTTGGGTTTCTCAATTATCCAATTTTCTCGTAGTTCACGAGCTAGTTCCTTGTCCCTCTGAGAGATACTTTCTTTATTATACCATTTATCACCTAAAAGTCAATTTCTTTTAATTTGTATATACAAGATTAAAATTATTAATAAGATAAAAGTAAATTATTAACAAATGAAATCGTAAAATTACGGATTAATTAAAGTAAAAATTAATTAAAACTACCAAAGATAAATTATATTAAGGATTAAATGACAATTTAAAATATAAATAACAGACTCTTACCATTTTTCGAAAAATCGTAATATTTAGAAAATACTGAAAATAGAATATTATGGAATTTGAGTTATTTAGGGTAATATTATTTTAAAGGTATTGATAATTTGATATTTACCATTTTCATACATTTCTTCAACTTCCTTACTGAATTGTTTTTGTGTAGATTCCACTGAAGAAATGTAGAAGTAGAAAATCATAACTGACAGTATGCTCACAATCAGTAATAAAAGAATTGCAAAAAAATGCACTTTCTTCTGATATATGAAATGCTTTCCATATCTAGACTGAAACAGATATTTAAAAATGAATAAAAGGATAAACAGTAAATTTCTAATAATAAATGCCAACAAATTAAAATAAGCAGTCTTTTTTATAAAATTGAATATTTTCTCTTTGAAATGTATTTAGTTATATTTAACATTTAGTTAATATTGATTTCGTTTACTTTATTAAGAAAATTAATTAATAAATTAAAATGAAAATTAATCAGATATATTTCATGATTGATTATTTATTACTGATTAGTTTTATTGATTTGTATAGTCATTTTAAAGCAAATGAAAAATTAAATTTTTTAAAAAGCTATTATACTTTTTTATTTTTATTATAAATGTTACTCACTTTAATAACAACTTAAAAAATGTAAGTTGAACATTATTTTATTTTGTACCTTAATTCTGAAATCCATTATCTGCTAGTGTTAGAACACGTCCGTTGCATAAGTTTTAAATACAAAGGACGTCGTTCAACTAACCGAGTTACGATCGAACTTGCAGAAAAAATCACCTGTTGTATGATAAGCTTAAAAAGAAACATTTAGCTCGTAAAGTGTGATAAAAACCGAGCAATAATCCTCAAATGGTTGAGAACATGTGAAAGGATATTTTTCAATATTCACTCAAAAGTTAAAATTCACATGTGACACAAATTTGTTATTGTTTTTTAAATTTTATTGTAAGTCACATATTTATTAACGGCTTTAAAAAGTAAAATGTCGTGCCTTCTGTCACGAAACGCTCTTGAAGCAGTGCATATTGAAAATGAATGTTAAGTCAGGATACTAGAGAAAGAGTTAAACAAGTGTGGGTTTGGTTCTATTAATACATTTACACCATGCCAACGTTCTATCCGGTGGCCTTAATCCATACACTTTTAAAATTTTTTAAAGCACTAAAAAGTTAATTAATCAATTATTTTTCTATTGAATTTTTAATTGAAAAGATAAACTTTCCTTAAATCTTTTTTCAGTAATTTTTCTATGACCTTTTATTAATAACTAATTAAATAAATATAAAAATATTTAAAATTGAATTTATCGATCACTAAGTATATTCTTAGATAATTTAAATATCTGTCCATATCGTATACAACTTACATCACTTATTGTTTTTTTTTCTCTTTTTTATTTATAACGAATTAAAAAGAAACTTTGTTCCCAATCATAGATTATTTTAAGAAAATAATTTGAGACTTTTTTAATGGAAATTTTTTTAAGATTATTAACTTTATTTTAAACACGCATAAAAAATAAAAAAAAATAAAAAGTAAGGTATAAAAAGGGTATAAAAAGAATACATTTAAAAGTTGAATGTATTCTAAACTAAAAACATTAAATTAAATTAAAAATGAGAATGTAATAATACTATAATTTTTTAAAATATTTCTTAATGATGAATAAAAAATATGAATATATTTATTTTAAAAAATAAATTTGACGTGGAAGCAGGTCAGATACGGATTAGTTAAAAAATACTCAAGTTTTGTGCTTAAGTTATATATTTTTTTTATTTAAATCATTTGATACAAATAATGCAACGAATTTGTTTTCGAAGCTTTTTCTATGATACTATATGAAGGGAAAAAACAATGAATTTTGTAGAATAAATAGTGCGCAATGATTGCTCTACCAAGTGGCTAAATGGCAATAAAACCCCTCTTGAAAAGTAAACAAAAAAATTTTTTGTGATAAAGATCGCGTACTCAAGCAGCACTTAAAACTGCAAAATTTATTGAAATATAAAATCATAGGTATGCACATGCGATGCATAAAATTAGTGGAAAACAAAAAAGAAATCACAACTAAAATAAAAATAAAGCATTCCATTATTGATTTCATAATCTTTGAAAAAAAGAACAAAAGAATAATATAAAACAAAAATAAATTTCAAATATATAATTTGGGCAGTGTTTCGTATTCATTGTATACGCACTGCTTTAAAATTACGTATCAAGTTAATTTTGCTAACTTTTATTTAAATAAAGAAAGGCAAACCACCTTCTGCTTCACATTTTGAAGATAATGCAATGTAGAAATGTAAATATCTTTTGCTTTGATCTCTCCAAATTTTTTAAAAATGATGACTGTTTTCTTTTTAATTAACTACTATTAGAATCGAATTTTTCATTAGATTCACAACTAGGGCTAGTAGTTAGGCGAGTTTGCTTTAAGCTGTCTAGATACTCTTGTTGAGAAGTTGCCAGCACTTTTGACAATATATTACTGTCCTCCCAGTCAGTTAAACCTGCAAAATTTAGTAATTTAAAATTTACAGAAACATTGAAATTCATTTCTTTCAATACATTTTTTTTAATCTAACAAAATAACTCTCTTCAGATCTCATTTTATTCAGAATAAAAATAGTTTCAAAATAAAGAAACAAAAATCTAGTTTACAATTCAAAAAAAAAGTATTTAATTTATTTTATTATTTATTTATTATCTGTTTAATAAAGCAGATGTATATGCTTAGATTTTCGATTAAATACTAACCGAATACTTCAGGAGGAAGGCGATTGAATAAAGAAATATCAGGAGAAGCTTGAACCTCTTTACTGCTGCCAGGCACGGGTTCCTGTGGCGCAGATTTTACCTCAAATTCTGCTGGTAGAAGAGATTTACTTGTGTTTGAAGGTGACTGGTGCTGAGGCGATCTTTTGCTGTATCGTATTGAGTCACTAACCTGCAAAAATACAAAAATACTTTTGAATAAAAAAGCATATAAATATTTTTATAATTCAAAAAGTACACGATACTTTTAATTGGATATATTAACCACAACAGCAATTACACAACAAATTTTCAATTAACCAAAATACTTTCAATTGAAAAAGTATAAAAATAATCGTAATTGAAAAATTATTAAAATATTCGTTATTGAAAAAATACGAAAACTCTTTGAATTAAAAAAGTATGCAAATGTGACCGTCCACGACAAAAGGGGCCTTAGCTACTCTTGATACTACAAATATGTATTTGTAATTTTGAAGCATGAAAACATTAAAAATAAAAAATTACGAAAATATCGAAGAGAAATAAAATTATTCTTTACATAACAAAATACAAAATTTTAAGGATTTTCGAGAAACAAATTCCCTGAAGCGTAAGGAATTGAGTCTGTTTTGTACAGACCTTTGGGGAATTTCGTAGCGAATCTGCAGTGGCTGCAGTTCCTGTCGGAGAAGAAGTATGACTTCGCTGTTGAGCGCGGCTGCCATGTGAATGAAATAGGGCATGGCTATGTTGAGTACTGGTAAGCGTACTAGAGCTACTACTACTTGCTGATCGCTTAAAAAAAAAGCACAGGTACATGTAGAAAAAAACGCTCTCTTTTCCTGTTTTTCTAAAGAAGCAAAAGAAAGGAAATACTTACGGCTTTTCTCATTTCATTATCGCGTAACCATTGCAAGTAACTTTCTCTGGCTACTTGTTCCTCAATTGCTTCATTTGTAGCTTCCCAATCGGTCGCCTTAATCTTGTCTTCCAGCATTGTCTAGAACATTAAAAAATATTACTCAACTGATACAATTTTCAAATTATAGTTTATAATTTTCAAATTAAGGTTTATAATTTTCAAATTAAGATTTATAATTTTCAAATTAAGGTTTATAATTTTTAAATTATATAGTTTATAATTTTTAAATTATAGTTTATAATTCTCAAATTAAAGTTTATAATTTTCAAATTAAAGTTGCGGCGATTTTAAGGAAGCAAAATACGTTTTGTTAGATTTTCGTTTACTAAAAAAAACCTTGTGCACTTGATCAGCATTGAATTTTAATTAATAAATTAATTAATACCTGTTCGATATGTAAATCCTCACTCTGACGGACGGCGTCTGATATTAAAGATCGATCAGCAGATCCAGGATTAAATGATGGTAAACCAAGCCCAACACCAATTGTTGCTTTATAAGGATCAACAATACTATTGTAATGACTAACTCTGTGATATGACAATCGAATTGGTTCATTGTCTGTTTTGTGAACTCCATGGAAAATGTTGATCGGTTCTGAAAATCATTTAAAAATATATTTAAAATCCAGAAAGCTTTCGCGTATTTAAAATTACACTTTTGCTTCGTTCCAAATTTTATTTAGAATCAAGAAAAAAAACTCCCAGTTATTTAATGATACACTCCTGATAATTCTCTAATCAATCAATAATCATGAAATTTACAACATAGGATTAAAATGTTTATCTTCATAACCGATAATCTTGAATTAATTTACATTTCAAGTAAATAATGTATTTATAATTATGAATCTCGTATCAGTTTATAATTTAAAATTTCGTGTCTGTTCGAAATTGAGTCTTGTATCAGTGAATAACTTGTATCAAATCTACAGATCTTGTAGCAAATCTAGAGATCTTGTATCAAATCTGTTATCAGATCGTGATGGCAATCTTTTTATCCTGCAGACAGCTCTAACGCAAATTATAAATAAAAATACCTGTACTGTAGCAGAATAGTTCGACAGTCCGATTGTACATTTCGGACATGGCTTGCATTTCTATGTGATTACCATGCACGTACTCTTGACGTTTTCTATCTACATATGTGGTGAAATCTTCTGCTACGAAGTGGGAAAAAAATTCTTGATTAGCAGCCTGCAAACGTGAAAACAATTTTAACTACACAAGGTTCTTCAAGACGTGGATTCTTTTTCTGAATAAAACAATAGAAGCTTACGATATAATCCATGCAATGTTTTCTAACGATTCCGTGCATTTCTTGATCACCGTAAACTTGATCGGACACAGCTCTGAATAAACAAGCCCCATCTTCCCCCATCTTTTTCACTATAAAGCCTACTTTTCGCATACGTTTTTCAAACCACCGGTCACGCTGGAAAAACAATTTTTTGCATACTTTTATCTCAATAAAATATATGATTAAAAAAAATGTATCTAAAAAAATTTATGTAAAAAATATTACTATTAATCATTAATGTACAATTATGTGTAAATTTAAGAAAATATATACCTAAATGGACAATAAATACCTAAAATGGAAGATTATAGTAAAAATGCAATAAGAACTATTTTAATATTTAGTCGTAATTGATCAGAAACAGCGAGTGCTTAAGAAAAGTAATAAATTGTAAAATAAGTAGTGGATGATTTGGGAGAAAATTGTTTGATTACATATTTGTTTATATTTAAATAAAAATATTTAAAATTAATATTAAAGTCATGGTATAAATTAAATCTTTTTAGACAACAATACGAATATTTTTTTAATCGAGGATTTTAAAATGTGCTGACTAATGAAATGGCAATTGTTTGTATTATCTTCCAGATTAGAACTCTTAAAACGCTAATTTATTAAATTTTTCGAAAATGGTAAAATTTAGTTTAATTAGATTACTTCTTGCCACTCAGTAGCTGTAAGATTTGTTCGGCCAGTATATTCGTCACCGCTGTTGTAGCCATTTGAAAGTTCATGTTCATCATTTGCAACCATGCGACCGTTATCATCTCCTGGTTGATATATTGCACAATTAGATTTAAAAAAGTTATATAAATAGTTAATACTGATAATAACAATAACAATAATAATAATAATAACAATAATTTTTATTTGCTTCGCATATCTTAAATTGGTTTTCATCTTCCTGTTTGCTGCGATTAATTTTAATTATTATTAATACTTCTGTACAAAAGAGAATCATTCTGCCCGTATATTGTTTGAATAAATAAATAAATAATAATAATAATAATAATAATAATAATAGTAATAATAATAATAATATAATAATAATAATAATAACAGTAATAATAATAATAATAATATAATAATAATAACAGTAATAATAATAATAAATAAAAATAATAATAATAACAATAATAATAATAATAATAATAATAGTAATAATAAATCAAAATAATAGCAATGAAAAGTAAGCATAAAAAAGAGAAAAAAAATAATAAACAAAATAGATTTATACACACATATGCAATTTATGAACTTCGATGTAAATTATAATAAGAGATCGTTAGATTTTATTGAAACATTAGCGGAGAATGATTTCTAGTTACATAGTTTCGTAATTAAATTATTAATTTACCCTGCAAACCACTGCCAGATGCTGTAGGCGGTGTAGCTTGTCTCTCTCGTTCTCTTTCCCTTTCTCTTTCACGTCCTCTGTCCCTTTCTCTTTCGCGTTTATTTCGCGAACTTCGACTAATGCAAGAGCTGCAAATAAAAAAATAAAGTAATGACAACTCCAACAGAAATCTATACTTACAATGAAATATTTGAATTTTACTGAATTATTCTCTACAAGAAAACTTATGTGGAACATTTTTATGAGTGAGCACACCATATGGAAAATTTACATCTTTTGAATAAAAAGATGAGAATAAAAAGAATGTTAATAAAGATTTAAATTTTGACACTAATTTTGTTAAAAATAAATTTCAGTTAATTTAAATTTATTTATTTATTTATTTAAATTTATTTATTTATATCAAGTGAACTAAAACTGTCATATGTTTATTTCAATATCATTTCCTTTTTTCTGTAATTAGAGACTTTTAAGAAAGTTTACATAATAAATACATTTTCTTTGAGCATTAGAATGAGCTTTTTATTTTTATACAAGGTAAGAAAGATTTTAAAACAGTAAAAAGCAAATACGCGAAGAATGCGAGTTTTTCGTTTGTCTGTCTATTCTTTTTTTACTGTTTGGCTTGAAATATATTTTTATTGTACATTTTTGTTACATTTTTATTGTATCTTCAATACATTTAAATTTACAAGAAAACCATATTTTTTATACACGAGGTACTTAGGCATTATCTTGGCAAAATATTAAAAGTAAATATTGCAAAGAAAGTATTTTTTGGAAGAAAGTAAATTACGATTACAAAGAAACGAAAATTTGCGTACTCATTAGAAGAAGAAATGAAAATATTTTCAAATAATTATTAAATGAATAATATTCTTCGCTAAAATCTGAAAATACTTCATCGTATTTTATATTTATTTCTGCAATATTTTATCGCAACTAGATAAGAATTCTAGTTTTTTATTCAGTAATTTAAGAGGTCAGTACGTTGAAGAATTGAATTAAACTGGTTAATTATTGGAAATTATGCGATCAGTTCACTATAATGGTCTTTACTTTGCCTTTATGTTTACAATTTTCGCTTGTTATAAACCAGTCTCTCGTTGTATTGAACTACTTTTATACTCGCTATATATGTTGAGTATTGAAACCAACCAAATGTTTAAAATTTGCTCGTTTCAATAACTTCTCAAAATAAACGAAAACTATTGTCTTATTGAAGAAAAATATTAAATTATTATTTTAAAAATTCCTTTTAAACGCTATCGGGTATTATTTATCACTGTATTTATAGTATTGATTACTAATTTACATACACCGATGAACAAGCGAAATTTACAGATTTGAAAGAAGAAAACAATTTGTTAAAAATAAAAGATTATTTAATAAATTACGCAAATAAATTACCTGTGTGGACTTGCTCGTTGACGATGTCTTTTACCATGACTAGGACCTCCACCATCCTCGAAATGTTTTTCCTCTCGTCTATCAGTGCCCTAGAATTAAAATTTTCAAAATTCAACAATTCAATTTTTTTCTCCAACAATTTTATTACGAAACAATATTATTCTACTCAAACATTTTCGGTTAACCACATTTTCTTTGAAATTTTCCGCTTTAGAATTAATCAAGATCATAAGAAATGTCGAAACAACGGTTATTTATAGAAAATAATGAAGGGCGAAAGCTTGTCTGCTGAGATTGAAGCACTTTTCACATTTTTATAAATAGTTTAAAAAGTATTTTCTTTGTACTAAAATTTACTTCTTAAATACTATTTTTTAAATAAAAAGGTAATTTCATGAATTATTTTTTGAATAAGCTGAATAATAATAAGTCGAAATGGAATTGACAAAGAGCATTATATAGAATGTAAACAAAAACATGTGATTGTAATCTTTGTCTGCTGTATTGATTTTATTAATAAAAGTTTACTTTTCTCACCTCGTAGGAAGTACTGGTGAGAACAATTGGACCAGGTCCATGTTCACCTTGCACTGAATGAAGATCAACTCCAAATCCATTACCCCCACGGACCTGATTTAAAATAAATACGGAAGAATTGAAAAAAAAGGGGGATGTATCGAATGTTCTGAAAATGGAGTTCTAAGTCTCTCTTTTTTTGCGCTTATTTGGCTTATTTTACAAACTCGACGTTAACAATTTAAAATTGTTTTTTAAATAAAAACATTTTGGAAAATGTGTAAAGTGCTAAATGTGTCACTGATGATACGTGCGATATAAATGTTATAATTTGCAAGTTTTCCTTACCTGATATGGACTATTAGGTAAAGCAATTGAACCTGATCCATGTTCGTTTTGTACTCCATGCACATCGACCTCAGAACCATTACCTCCCTCACGTCTGTCCTTTGTCCCACTAGTTTTCTTCTTAGAAAGAATCGTCATCTTGTGTAGACGATTTTGCACAAATTGATGATGTTTTACACAGTCACTAACAATTTTTCGCTTTTTCTTTCTTTTTCAACTCTTTTTGACGCACTTAAGAAATCCGTATGTGCACTCGATACGAAGGTCGTAGTCCTCTGTCTTCGTAATCGAGGCTATTATTTTCCTAAGGAATGCACGTATCAACACGTCTAAGTTTCGACAAAATTTTAACTGTTTCGACGCACAGTCTAGAGAATTCAATCATTCAATGTCTGTAAAAACAGTAACACCTTCTAAAAACAACACCAAATGAAACGTTATCCATCTGCTAGGATGTTAATTCTGATTTTTCTAAAATGTTTTGTGAGTCAGACATCTTCCCGATCAGTTGCGATCAGTAGAGCAATGAAATTAGTAGTAGGAGAGAGGAGACTGCAAAAAAAAAGAAAAAAGAATTACCATAGAAGTACGAAGACTGAAGAAGCGCTGATTGAAATACGTTGTTACAGAGTAGAGTGAGAGGATTCAAAATCGAATATTTCTCTTTGTCGTACACAAGCGTCTTGATGTCAACTCCATTAAAAGAAACTTTAAGGCGTGTACATATGTCACAGATCAAGAAAACCGTTGGAGGAAGAGAGAGAAAGGCTGAAATTGGACAAATTCTGCGACTATCTCTGTTATTCTAATGGAAAAATGAAGCACATGTGTGTGGTTTTCAGTAAAAATAAACATAAAATAATAAATAAATACAAATTATATTCTTGTTTTATCCTTAAAAAAGAACTTATCATACTAATATTTAATTAAAAAGCACAATATTTTGTTTCCTCGATATATTTTATGAGAATCAAGTTTAAAACTTAATGGGGCTTATTCGCTTTAAAATTTATAAAACGAAGTAAATCTTAAAACAAGAAAAAAAATCTTAAGATGATAAAATAATATACACTTTAAAATAGATTTGGTTTTAAATAAAACATAAGCATGTAAATAACATATTTGTCAGAGTCAATAAAAATTAATTTGATCACCAAAATGAAATTTAAATTAGTCAAATCATAACCGCAATATTTAAAAAGGAAGCTGAAATTATTTTTAAAAAACTGATGAATTCGTTGTGTGCGCTTTTGTTTGATAATGCCGTAAAATTTAGAGTCTTGAGTATTTTTACGTAATAACTGTCGGGGCATCTCTGCCAGTGTGTTCTTTCAATTTACTAAATTCCAAAGCAATTTCAACCAAGGGCTTCAATACTTTCTGAGCATCTTCTGCAAAAGTTTTTGAATCTGATTCATAACTCTCTATATAAACTCGAATCGTCGCTCCTGAACTTCCAGTTCCGGAAAGTCTGTAAATTATCCTGGATCCATCTTCAAACAAAATCCGCAAACCCTGCAAAAATAAAAAACTTATTGATTACAAAGTTTATTCACAACAGAATGCAAAAGTTGAAATAAAAAAGAAACAAAACCATCAACAGGAAATACCGATACAAATGAAAGAAATAAAAAAAGAACAAAAGAAACAAAAACAAAAAAAAACAAACCTGTTTGTTAGCAACACTATTATCGACAGGATCTTTATACGAATAATTATCAGCTTCTTTAACAACGTATTCTTTATTCTGAGAAGCTAATTTCGTCCCAATGAACTTTGAATCTTGAAATTTGTCTTCAATTTCTTTCATCATTTTGTTCGCACTTTCTGCATTGCAATTTTCATAATCGTATCTGCAAAACAAAACAATTATATTAATTTAAAAAGCAAACAAAAAGGAATAAAATACAGAAATAAATAAAATACAAAAATAAATAAAAAACGATGAAAAAGTAAACGTTGGAATATTAATAACAATTAAAAATATGAACCTTGTGAAGAAGTTTCTTCCGAAAGTTTTCCAGTGATCCATTAGTATTTCTTCAACAGATATTCCTAAACTTGCAACAACACTTAGCCAAGCGAGAGCAGCCCAAATTCCATCTTTTTCACGAATGTGGTCCGAACCGGTTCCAAAACTTTCTTCTCCGCACAGCGATAAGCGACCAGCATCCATTAAATTACCTATAAATCGATATCAAAAATTGCGTCGAATCAAATTTGATTATCAAAGATTAATTAACCTTTTTCTTGAATAAAAATTATAATTAATTTGAAGGGTAAATTCAACAAATAATTCTAAAAAGTCTAATTATTCAACAAGCTAAAAGGATGTTGAATTGAAAAAAAAAATACCAAAGTATTTCCATCCTGTGGGAACTTGGAAACAATTTATTCCAGTTTTAGTGGCAACTCTATCAACTGCGGCACCAGTTGGCATGGACCGAGCATATCCTCTGACTCCGGTTTTTTGAAAATACGGTATGACTTTTAAATTAGCAGCCAGGACGGCAAGGGAATCAGAAGGCGTAACAAAAAATGCTTTCTTTCCGATAATCTGAAAACAACATTTCGATTGAATCGTATTCTATTTCTAAAATACAGTTTTTTAAAACATTTACCATGTTTCTGTCACCATCTCCATCAAATGCGGCTCCAAAATCATAAGGTCCATTTTTAACTGCGTTTACTAAATCCGCTGCATAAGTTAAATTAGGATCCGGATGCAATCCTCCAAAATCCTCCAAAGGAGTTGTATTTATTAAATTCGAAGTCTTGATTCCTAAATCTTTTTCGAAAATTTGTCTCACGTATGGTCCTGTGACTGCAAACATTTTTAAAGTTCAGAATTTAAATAACAAGGAATAAAAATAAATTAAATGCAATAGAATAAAATACAATAAAATAAAATACAATAAAATACAATAAAATACAATAAAATACAATAAAATAAAATACAATAAAATAAAATACAATAAAATGCAGTATAATACAATCAAATGAATTTGAAAGTTAAACAAAGTTTAGATAAATTCTTTGATAACGAATTTTTGTAAATAGTACCTCCGTTCATCGAATTAATAAGAACTTCAAATGCAGGACGCTCCGGAGTTCCGAGCAATAATTTTTGAATGCTGGAAAAATCGAAAATTTCCTTCATGAGGTCTACGTAGTCTTTGACAGAATCGATAATGTCAACAGTAAAAGGTCGACCGTCGACCTCTAAAGTAACTGTTTGAATTTTATCAATATCTACAGTCACTTCTGGAATAATTTTATATTGTTTTATGGTTTTGGTTAGTTCAAATATTTTATCTGTTACAGCATCTGGCGCTGGACCGCCATTCTCACAATTGAACTTAATTCCAAAATCTCCATTGGGTCCACCAGGATTATGAGAAGCTGTAAGAACAATTCCACCTAGGGTTTTGTATTTACGAATTATCGTCGATACTGCTGGTGTCGAGAGAATTCCATTTTGACCCACCAAAAGTTTTCCCACCTGAAAATCATATCGTTGTTTATAAAAAGTTAAATTAAAAAACTAATTCGATGATTAATTTCATTTTCATTTCATTTTTTTATGAGGAAGTTTCTACTTTCCGTGAGGCAATAATCAGTATTTTAAAAAATACGATTCAATATTCAAACGACTCGTTTCGAATGTAAATTTAAAATGGATAACTATGATGAATTATTTTTAGAAGAAGATAAGTAAATAATAAATACTCTATTTCAAAAGTTCGAGACCCTCAAAGATAATTCATTGATGATAAGATAATTTACGTATATATTTACGTGATATTGTTTTCTAAGATTACTAGTAATTTAAAAACATAACATAGCTAAACGATAATGAAAAGAAAGTTAAAAATCAAGTTAAAGCGATTAATTTTATGTATTAATAAAGTTAGTAAACTGTCAGAAAGGAAAATAAATATTTTTAGATACAAACCCCATTAGCGGCAGCGATTCTGATAATTTTAGAAACAACTGCTTTTCCGTAAAATCGTCCATCACCTCCAACAACTAGTGTACATCCAGTTAATTGATTTCCGAGGGCGTCAAAAATTGCTTGAATAAAATTTTCCGTATAATGCTCTTGTTGAAAAACACTAACAGCTTTTCGGAGTCCCGAAGTACCCGGTTTTTGGCCTTCGAAAACACGAGTTTGTATGACTGCACTTGCAATTTTGGTCGACATATTTCTAAGAAATGATGACTTTACAACGTTTACTTGCTTATATAATGTAAAATCATTTGTTCTTTACTTGAAAATGTAAAAATAAGTGCTCTGATAAGACCCCACGATCTCTAAACATGCAATTATATCAATGACATTTCAAGGTGATAGCAGACGACAAATTACCACGAGGTTGTCAGGGTTGGATTGGTAAACTCAAACACGTGGAAAAGTTGGGTTGAACAAGAAATAACTCTTTATTTTTTAATACTGATGAAAAATAATAAACAATTGGTTATATTTTTAGTAATTATTTTTATTTACGAAATTACTACTTCTGGCTTTGTATTTGTTAACAAATATGAAAATTTAAGTTTTGGGTATCAACAGTGTAAATATCAGGTCGACCAGCAAACAAATGAAGTGAAGAAGAATAGTGCTTTTTTAACAATTTAAATACACTATTCTGATTGGTTGGTACAAAATACACTGACCAATAAAATTGCATACAAAACCATATGGATTCTGCGCAGAACAGCTTCTTTTTGGAGCAACCAATCAGAAAGCAGCGCTAATTTCAAATTAAAAATATAGAATTATTCAAAAAATAAATTTCTTTATCAGCAAAAAATGTGTATTTTATAAATTATAATGGAAAAATATAATTGTTTGACAAAAATTAATAAAAGAACAATAAACCGGTATTAAATACTCTATAGAAATTAAAGAATAATAAAGAATTCTTGACTGCGCTTTGATTCGTGAATAAATAAATTCCACTCTGATTGGTGGACGCAAAAATCGAGCTGTCATTGCGCAAGAATACTCCAAAAATAATGTAAATATTAAAAAGTGTTCCATTTTAAAAACAATTAAGAACTAGTTTTGTTGAAGAAAAAAAATCTGAACAGCGTATGCTAAAAGTTCTGTTTGTTTAGTTGCCAAGAAAGCACGTGATACAATCGTGACATAAAGTTTTTAAACATCTTTCTTTGTTTCAATCCAAACGATCGAGACAATCAATTTTAGAGGTTATTATTTTTATGTTTTGACACTTTCTATTAGTAAATAAATGGAGTGTACGAAAATATCATTAAAACGAATTCTCTGATTTCAACATTTTTCAATTTGACTCTTATTTTGAAAACTTATGTAAATATCTAATTTTAGGGATTTTTGGTTTGTACAATTTCTTTATTTTTTTCATCTTATCTACGCATTAATTTTGACGTTTAAAATAAGTCAACAAATGATTATTTTTTGTTTTAATTATACACTGTTGGGCACAAAATAAGCAACAAACACTTTGCTTTTCTTTCTTTTTTTTTAATCCGAAAATAGAGAACTGAAACATGATGCAATTGTCTACAATAGAACGAGGCGCAGTTACACTTGCATCAAACTCCGATTGGTTATAATTAAATAGAATTGACATCTTAAACTAACAGTTTCAGAAGAAAAACACCACACCCGTTCGCTACAAAGCACATGAACTTTTTTCACATGTTTATTCTTGCAGTGAGTTGACATTTGGCGCTGTGAAAAGTGACAATGACGTTTTTATCATTAGAAAGTTGGATTTTCCCTTGACATATGACGATGAAATAATTAATTCTGCCAAATTTTAAATTGAGTGAAGGAATGAAGAGTTTGTTAAAATCATCAAATCATGTCAGAGTTGTCGAGAAATCCAGTGACAATGCCTGGCATACAGGAGATTGTCGAATTAGCGAAATTATTACGCCAAAACGGTGACAAAATTCTCAATGGTACCAGCAAACTCTCTTTGTCTACGACACTTCTTCACAATTTGAATCAAGTTTTTCACCAAATTGTCAATGAACCAGAAGATCTCGAGAGCTCGTTTCAAGTCTGCAATAGCTCGAAAAACGAAGTTTTCAGAGACATTAAATTTCTTCATGACTTTGTTCAAAAGACGATTGGACTGAAGATTACGGGTAATTTACCCGAAGCAAAACTTGAGATTGACATAAGTAAATTTCGGCATTTGAAGTATTTGGAGTTGCAGAAAGTTTCCATAGAATTAACCAAGGGAATACAGAGTGTTAGAGGACAATTGGATTGTGTGATTTGTGCTGGTGGACGAGGAGTTAGCAGCATTGGTCACTTGCTAGGTATTTGCCCAATTTAAATTTAATTAATACTTCCTCTGCGAGGAACAATACGAATCGCTATAAATAGAAATTTGATAGAAATCGCTTTCGACTATCAAAACGATGATAAAACTATGAATAAAAGATTAAAGATTTAGTTTCTGTAAAATACAATAATGAAATGAAACAAAAAACAAGAACAAATTAATATCAATAATAAAAGTTTACTTTGCGATATTTATTTTTGCAAAAAGTGAAATTTGCATTTGTTTTTGCAATTACAGTAAATTATTTTGTGCTTTTAGAGAATAGAGAAGTAACCGTATTTTGATTGGAATTTAAAGAATTATATTCATTTTTTTAGCCGCTTGTGGAGGAGATGCTGGTGTTGGATTCGTTTGGAATTCCTTAAATCGACTTTCTTTGCCTTACAATGCTTTGACTGGTTTAGATAAATCCCTCGAACTTACTCCTTGGCTGCAGATGTTGGATTTGAGTCATAATCTGATATCAAAAGCTCCTGAAATAGATTGTTTACCAAGCTTAAAATATGTAAATTTAGGATTCAATAAATTAGAAGCTATTCCTCCTTTCAATAAATCAACGTTCCTTACGCTACAAAAGTTAATACTGAAAAGCAATTATATTGAGAATATAAATGGTAATAATTCACAATACTTACAAAATACTTATAATTTTTACGAAATACTTACAATTTTTACAAAATACTTACAGTTCTAGTCTTTTGTTAATCTTTAAAATCATCTCTAGAAATAAAAGCTCTGAAAATTACAATTCGTTTTTTCAGGCTTGCAAGGACTTGAAAACTTGGTTGAATTGGATTTATCTTATAATTGTATAACAGAGCATTATAATTTGTGGCCTTTAGAAACAATGTCAGGACTCTTGTGGGTATCGTTAGAAGGAAATCCTATTTCTTATCATCCTAATCACAGATTGCTCTCTTTGAAACATTTGCATCCGTGTTTAAGTAGCAGTAAGGTAAGAAAAATATTCTATTCAACGCTGTAATTTTTTTTCAATACGTTTAACGTGCATATTATTTTTAGAATAGAATATAATGGTATAGAATATAATGGAATAGAATAGAATAGATTAGAATAGAATAGAAAAGAATAGAAAATCCTTGTAAGGATTGTTTGCTTCATAAATAACAAATATATTAATTGTTTATTTCAATATTCGATTGTTTCGTTTATTTATTTTTTATTTGTTTACTTATTTTATTTAATAAATAAATTATTTTCAGTTTGTCTTGGACCGTTTACCGCTTACGAGATCGGAGAAAATATTAGTCTCTGAAAATAGAAGTTATTCGATTAGATCAATAGGTGCTGTACCCAGAGAATATTTTTCTAGTGTGTCTGATTTTATGTCCGAGCATTCATCAACTTCTTTAGAAGCATCTTTTTGTGATGACAGTAGTGACAAAAGACAGTCTTTTGATGCTATGGATAGTTTAAGCACAAGTGTTACAAGCCTCACAAAAAGTAGAAGAAAACAAACTGTAAAAGAAGCAATAATAGCCGAAGAAGATCACGACAAGGAATTACCTTCCAGAAATCCTGCTCTTCTTTCCAGTTCCTTATTAGGTATTTTTACCATTCATATCCTTAGTTAATTAATATTATAATCCTTTATTTAACTATTTTTTTATTTTGTTAAAGAATCATTTTATTCCAATTTGTTTAGATTTTTGTTTAGATTTTTATTTAGATTTTCGCTTAGATTTTCGTTTCGATTTTCGTTTAGATTTTTGTTTAGATTTTTATTTAGATTTTCGTTTAGATTTTCGTTTAGATTTTCGTTTAGTTTTTCGTTTCGATTTTTGTTTAATTTAGGTTCTAATTTCTTAATTATCTTACATTCCAACTGTTTGCAATTTTGTAGAATCATCCATGGAGCATTTGGAAACAAAACGGCAAATTCTCGCACTTAGAAAACAATTCGGTGAAGATAACTGGTTGAGTAATCGTGCAGGAACTGTAATTCAAAATATTATGGGAATTGATAGTGTAATAGACGCAGTGCCTTCAAGTTCACCTATTTCCTCAATACCAATTTTTGATACACCTCAAAATGTAATTGTAGATGAGACTGAGAATGATGCAAACAAAACTGAGACAACGGATGAAATCGAAAATAATGAAAATGAAGCACAAAGTGATAGCATAGATATTGCAATAATTGAAACAAGTAGCATAGGACGAATCGAAGAACCCGTCTACAATCCCGAAGAAGGTACGATTTTGTTTTTATTTACTAAATAAATCAACGCAGAATTAAATTTAACGAATCAACAAAAAATCATTTTAAGGAACAATATACATTGAAAAATGTATTGCACTATATTTTCGTTCAACACAGTAATTAAATGTTAATTAATTCTAATCATCTTTGTCCTTAGAATTGGGTGACTTATATTTAGTGCAGAAAAAGAAAAATGAACATGATCTTGAGGATGTGTTTCTAATAGTTACTACCGAGTGAGTTATTATTATACAAAATTATTATTATAGCTAAATTTTATTTTTAAAAATTGTATTATAAATTATGATTATAGCTAAATTTTATTATTAAAAATTGTATTATAAATTATGATGATAGCCAAATTTTATTATTAAAAATTGTATTATAAATTATGATTATAGCTAAATTTTATTATTAAAAATTTTATTGTAAATTATTATTATAGCTATTATTAATTTTTTATCAAATTTAAATATTTTAGGGACGTGAAAGAAAGAGATCACATAACTGGTAAATTAAAATTTCGCTGGTCGACAGACACAGTTTTGTCTTGTGTTATGGGTAGAGGTACACCGACAACAGTTGATATTATTTTCGACACAACGCGCAAGGACAGACAAAATAGAACATATCTCGTAGAAATTGATGATGCAAAGGTAAGTTTCTTCAGTTTGAACTCTTTAAATATTCCCAAAAAGTAATTAATTAAATATCATTAAAGTATCATTAAATATCATTAAATATCATTAAAGTATGATTAAATATCATTAAATAAAAATATCATTAAATTTATTGTATCGTTACAGAAAATAGTTAAAACTCTGAACGAGAGAATAATAACACGACCAATAGAATTAAAAGTATATAAATGTATGAAATGTTCTACCCACTTCTCACACGATACGGAAATTTCAACCGTTTCATTGCTACCAGGTATATTTTTAATTAATTTAAAAGAAGAATATAAGAAGCAATAATAAGAAGCAATCATAAGAAGTAATAATAAAAAACATGCCCGAAATTTTAAAAATCTTTACCGATTGTTTTTTTAAGGATTAGCGCCTCCAAAGTGTCCTGCCTGTCAAAGTTCTCTGGTTATTCAAACGGATGATTTTACTACCCCAAATGCTGATAATTCTCAAAATCAAATGAAGTCTGAAAGCGAAACTCAAAAAACCATTTTGGATGTTAATTTAAAACATTCAGAATCCCAGTCTAGTATAGGTGAGTTTTATTTTTTTACAATGAAAAAATCGCAGGAAATAATAGAAAGACGAATAATTTCTGGAGTTTTCTCATCACATCTTTTCTTATGCATGGAATAAAAAATTTATATTTTTTATAAATAACCTTTAACAACAATATTTGCTTTTTAACCAAAAGGTTTTACAAAGCAGCTTTACTTTTCTATTAATGAAGGACTGTGCTTTTTTTGAAACTCAAAGCATGAATAAAAATCGTCACAATGAATAAATCGATTACAATGAATGAATTACGATAAATTTACCCTTGAATGTTTTTAATTTTGATTCTAAATTTTGTAGGACAATGCCTTCATTAATTTAAAAAAACTTTTTAAAAAGATCTTAATAAAATAGATGTATTTCTATTAATTGAGTTTGTGATTCTCTAAAGGTTTGCTTTTAAAAAACTTTTAGTTTAACTGGTTCTATCGTTGCAATCATAAACTCTCCTTTGTCTATAATATAAATATAAACTCTCCTAAGTCCATTGATTAGTATGTAACACACTAATCCCCAGTACAGGTGGATCAAAGGGTGGAGCTATAAACATCACCTCTTCTCTGGTGATCAACGACTTAAAACGTCGAAATCCAATCTGCTGTAAGCTTTAGCCACAATAATTAATTCTAAAGCACATCGACTATTTTTGTTAATTCGTTATTACGTTCAATATTTTTTCCTTTTCCTACAATTTCTCGATTTTAATTCTTAAGTTACATACGCAAAATCACTATCAAGCATGAATAATTATATTTCACTGCTTACAATATTCAGCTTGTTCTAACAAAAAAACGTATAGCGGAAAAAGATACACAAAGTTTTCATGTCTATTATGTTTCTGAACGTTCAATCTAATAAATATCAATTCTTTAATAGAAGATAATAGATAATAGATAATAGTTTTTTTAACATAATTACTTTTAACATATTCTCTTTTAACATATTATCTTTATTTAACATATTATCTTTTAACATAATTATCAACATAATTATCAACATAATTATCAACATAATTTTAATGAACACTTTAATCTCTTTTTCCAAAATTTGTCAATTTTATCTATCCAAGACATTACATTCGTCAGGTGTAGTTGCATTGACATTTACCCTTGTAAGATTTCTATTTTTTACCTTTTTTTCTTCACTTTTATAATAGAAGTTTATTTAATAGATGTTAAGTAATTAATTTTTGTATGAATACATGTATAAAGAAGGACAACAGATTTTTAATTCAGTTCATTATTCATCGCTGAATCATTTTTAAGTTTCATTGTAATTCTTATTTGAAATTAAAAGTATTAACGAAACGTGTTTCAATAGGTTCAGCCGCTAGTCTCGAGGACTCCAGAGAATCTACCCCATCCGGAGGAACAACTGCTAAAAAGTCCGAAAGTGACATCGAAGTTCTGAGTAATCCTAGCCAGAGTAGTATCGAAGTTCTAGACGAAGTAACCAAGTAAGTTTGTTTTTAAAAACATAATTATTCATGATTCTTCCTGAACATATTTAATTATTAAATATTCATCTTCTGCATATATTTAATAAATATTAATTATTTTTCCTGCAAACATTTACTGGATATTAATTATTTTTCCTGCAAACATTTAATGAATATTAATTATTTTTCCTGCAAACATTTAGTGGATATTAATTCTTTTTCCCGCAAACATTAAATTAATAAATTCAATAATAACTGTCTTTTTTACTTTATCGCATTCCGTAAAGTAACTGATTGTTTAATGCACGAATTATTTAACGTATAGGTCGAATTTAACACCAAAACGGAAAAAATCTGAAGGACAACGTAATGTGGCACCTTCTGCTACGACTTCTGAAACAACTCCTATTATGGCGGGTCTAACAGAAAGTAGTTCTTCAGGTTGGAATTGAAAAATATTTTTTACTAAAATTTGAAATTTACTTTGAAATTATTGAAAATGCTGTTAATCCCTTTATAACCAACTCTTTGCAGGCTCTATGACTGACAGTGTGTGCACAGCTTACGAAAATAAAAATGTAAAGCTATGCGATATTAGTGAAATGTCGCATGGTAACGATGTCGAAAATGAAGCTAATAAAAGTGTCGAAATTGAAAAAGAAACAATATTCATGCCTGTTACGAATTTGACGTCTATGCTAGGAGGTGAGAATTGAAAAAGACATCACTAATATCGCAAAAGGTGTTAACTAGCTTGCCTGTTTTATGTCTGCATTTTTGCTAGTTAATATCTTATTGTGTTTATAATTTTAATTTAAAATTTGATGTGCTAATAAGTCAGTGTTTTCTAAAATTTACTTTTAAATCATGACTAACGTGTGTTAAAACTGGAGGAATGTGTGCTAAAATTGCAAGGACTACTTTTTCAGAATTATTACATACTATGAAGATTGGAAGTGCGAAAACAACTCCTACAAAATCGGAAGAAAGTTCTGAATTCAGAGGAAGCGATGTACGATACTCGTATACGGACTTCAATAGCGTAGATCACAGAATTAAACTTCATATAATTTTAAATATCTTTGAGCAAGAAATAGAAGAACTTGTTTTTCTCTTGCGGGTAATTTTTTATTTCGACAAACAAACGTCTTTTAATTACTTTTAATTACGTCTTTAATTTTAATTATAAACATCTAATTATTTCTTGAGTTAAAATTAAAGTTAAGTTAAAAATTAAGTTAAATTATAGTTTAGGCGATTTTTTAATGGTTTATTGACATTGATTTTCAGGCTGAAATGTTCACTCCAACGTCTACAGAAACATTTCCAGGGTGCTTAGTTTTATCTACGTCAAAAATTTACATTCTAAGGATATTTGGACCAGAAGGGTAAAATTAATTAATTAAACATCAATGCATTTTTAATTACGAAAATGTTACGAAAATAACTTTCATAAAATTAATATATAAATGATAATGTAAATGATATGTAATGAAATGTAAATTATATAAAATTACGTTTTATTGTAAATTATATAAAATTACGTTTTATTTTAAATTACATAAAATTACGTTTTATTTTAAATTATATAAAATTACGTTTTATTTTCTGTTTTGTTTTTAGAGAAGATCCTCAGCGCTGGTTGAAAAAAGAGGCAAGCTGGACAATGGACAGACTGCGTTCTTTCGCTCCATTACCTTTTAAACAAGGTATTTTGGTACATTTGGAATTGCCTATTAAAACTGGAGAAGACATTCAGTACTATACCTTACTCTGTATCCTTCAAGATTTTCAAAGAACGTCAAGTTTTTTGTTTTATCTCACAGGTAAGAAGCAATTTTTAGAAAAAACCAGTTTTTCAACAACTTTTTAGCAAACTTTGCTTTTTTCTAAAGCAAAATTTTTAAACAAATTTAATAAAGAAGCTATAAATCTAAAACTAACTTTTAAATATATTTCTTTAATTTAAAACTATCTAGTGCGATTTAATTAGTCGTAAGATTTTATAATCTTAACTAAAAAAATTTTAAATCTACTAGGCTAAAAATTGTAATGTTCAAAAATACTATAATAAAAATACTGTAAATTGTACAAAAATGTATTTTTTCTAGAACAACATTTACCAGGAAGTTGTGAAGTTGAATTTATAGTGCCAGATCATTGCAATTCTTCTATAAAAAGTATTTTATCAGATTCAAAAAATCATCGAAAAGGCGATCGCGTTAGATTACTTGCGATGTTTTCTTCAGCGATTGCAAAATCAGAAAATTGCACAACAAAATTAAATACTTCTGGACTCGTCACCACATCGTCCACTTTAATAATGTTGGAAGATAATTTGCAATGGCTACTTGCTGATTCCAAAAGAAATCCTGCCATCGCAGTAGAACAGGCGTTAAGTAATTTAATCACTGTGGTAAGAATTTCCTTCAAAAACTAATAATTTAAATCTCTATAAAAACGGTATTTCAAAAAGATTGAAAATCAATTGAAAATCAATTGAAAACCAATTGAAAATCAATTGAAAATCAATTGGAAATCAATTGAAAATCAATTAAAAATCAATTGAAAATCAATTGAAAATCAATTGAAAAAAGCTTTTAAAATACGATCAAATAAAATGTGAAATAATAAAATACGAAATAATGGTATTGGTATTTCTAAAATTTAAATAATTTTAAAAATAAATAATAAATAAATAATATTAAAAATTTAATATTTCTGAAATTTAAAGGACATAGAAGTTGACTCAAGTACGGAAAATGGAACTGCAACGCTCAATTTAAGTTTCTCCGACGAAATGGCAGGATTAGAAGAAAATTGGATTTTGAAATTCGTATCATTGGGAGCAGCCGAATCAGTTGTAAATTCAATTCAATTACCTTGGGAAGAACTATTTTCAGTTCCTCTGCAAATCGAAACGAGAATACTCGATTCGGTGAAAAGTGTTAAATGCGATAAATAATTATCCTTTATTTAATTAAGTTTAAAACAAGTCAATTTCTAACAAATACTAACCCACAGCTATAAGTTCTCAATACAACTTGCAATTTTATTACACACATAATTTATGAATTGAGAAGAACAAAATTTTATTGTATATTTATTGTAAAAAAAAATGCATCTCCACTCTAAAAGTGGAAAGCCAAGTGCTTAAATTTTATAAGCAAATTCTGTAATATTATTGCGACTGTGATATGTGCGTATAAAAGTATGTGTATATTTTTAGTCGAATTAAACTTTTGTATATGTACATGTCCCGAATTTTATCGAAATTGTAAAAAAATGAGAGACGATGGAATTTCAGTTTTAGTTAAATAAAGTATGTTTTTCTTTAAGAAGCAATTTTCTGTTCATTCGCGACATCGTGAATTTTCTTTGATGAAATGTCGAAACAAATTTGAATATTTCTCAGTTTGCATTGAAATTGAAAAATGGGTCAAGAGAAATATTATTGGCACATGTATTCATTCGGCGAATAAGACTTACATAATGAGATATTTTTATAATTTCGCACCTGCAATGCTTAAATAGTGCAGAAGTGGAGAATGCGGTGAAAAGACACCAAAAATTATAAATTACTAGAGAACGCGTTCACTTGCGATCTGATATAGTTTAACGATAATCGTATTTTCCGTTAAAGAAATAATGTTTTGGATTTTCTCTATTGTTTCTCTTTTAGGTGAATAATCTTTTTTAACTTTTATTCATTTCTATTTTTATTTCTATTTCTTCAATTATACACATTTTCTTTTATTCAACTTGTTAGCTTTTAGCAACTTTTCGAATGGACATCATTTTGGATACAGTAGAAAACGTGAGTTTATTTGTAATAAAATTGAAAATTTTGAAAATGTGAATTGCGATATTGTAAATTTGATTAAACGATAATTTAAAGTGGTAGCTTTTTATTTTTATTTATTTTTCTAATTAATAAAAAAGTATCATTATTTTGATTTGTTTCAATTACTTTAGTGAATATTTTTTAAATATAATAAATATTTTTTAAATATAATAAATATAATAAATATTTTTTAAATATAATAAATATAATAAATATAATATTCAAAAATATTTATGATATTATGATAATTACTATAAATATTATGATCATTGGCTTTAAATTCTAGATCAGCACTTGTGGATAAAAGATCATAAAACATGTGCCGGAAAGTTGCAATCTCCGATCGCGATATCAACAAGTCAATCTCTTCATTTGCCCTTGCCAGCCTTGGAAGTGATTGGATATCACGACTTTTTAAAAAATCCTTTAACTTTACAAAACAACGGACACTCAGGTAATTTTGTACAGTTAGTAGATTTTTTAAATAGTAGTAATTTTTTTATTAAAAAATAAATTATAAAATATAAGTATAAAATTATTATTCAAAATCCTCAAAAAATTAATATATTTTTTATTATATTATAAATATTTATTAAAAAAAGAAAAACGAATTTTGCAGTGACCTTAACTCCCAGCAAGGATTCAACAAACAATGTGATTCCCTATAATCCCTATATTTTCGGAGGAATGTTAGATCCTGGTGAAAATTACGAATTTGAAGCTCTTCATTTTCACTGGGGTAAAAAAAATGACAGAGGCTCTGAACATTTATTAAACGGAATTAGATACCCAATGGAAATGCATTTAGTTCATCGAAATAAACTTTACCCGAACATGGAAATTGCTTTAAACAACACAGATGGACTTGCAGTTATAGGAATCTTTTTCCAAGTAAAATAAAATAAGTTTTTTAAAAAACAAAAAGTAAAACAAAAAACAAAAATGCAATTTTCCATACGCGCATAATTGTAATTTTTATATCTTAATTAATTAATAAGGGATAATTTTAATTATAATACATAAAAATTATATTATTAAATTATAATTTCGAATTATCAGGCGAAAGCAATATAAATAAATGAAGCATAAATTTTTATGAGAATAAAAAATGGTTGCAAAAAACAATAAAGATTAGAAAAGAAAATATGAATAGTCGAAAATAATAAAGATGAAAAAAGATAGGAATAATTTTAAAAAATTATTTTTCATATTGTACAGAAAATAAATTAAAGTTATAGTTTATATTTATATTTATAAAGTTATAGTTGTTGAAAAAAGGATGAGAAGTAATGATAGAAGGGGTTTACAAATAAAATAAAAATAATTACAGTTACAGGAAGAAGCTAATCCACGACTTTTGCCAATTTTAAAAGTATTGCCAGATCTTCGGTGGAATAATAGTAAAGTTTCGACAAATGTACTCGTAACTCTTTCTTCTTTAATGCCATCAAATATGGAAATATTTTACACTTACAAAGGATCATTAACGACTCCACCTTGTAACGAGGCAGTCACTTGGATCATTTTCCCGACAGCTGTTCCTATATCCTTCAGACAAGTACGTTTATTACTTTAAAATTAAAAATCAAAACAATTTTCAGCTAAGACAAAAAAGAACAAACAAAAAACTTCCATTTTTCATTTTAAAAAATTCGACATCTTTCAGCTAAACAAATTTAGACTCCTCTCGAGTGGCGAAGGATCATTAGCCGACAATTATCGTCAACTTCAAGACGTCGGACGCAGAAAAGTCTACATTAGAAGAATCGATTCAGTATTCTCAAATAAAACTAGAATACCATTTTTTAATGTGACCAGTTTATCGTGGTTTTGGGAATAAGTATTTGAAACCGTCAAAGTGACACTGTGATACTGAAGCTATTCAATTTTTGATTTAACTTTGTTTATTAAATGTTACTCATTTCTTCAATACATTGAACACATGTAAAAAATAATAAAATATTATAAACAATATATTCATGAAAAGTATAACTGTAAATTGATAATGGCTTTGTAAACAATTGTATATTAATAGTCGTATTGTAAACAATTCAAAAATTGTACAGATATACTTGTTACTGTACAATGTAAATTTAGCGTTATGAAAACTCTCATATATTCTTTATCGTGATCTTGGTAACACTTGAGAAATTCTTAATTAATTAGAGTTCAATTGAACAAATATAAAAGTACTTTAGTACTTAAAGTAGACGCACTCTGTACGTTAATAGTAAATTATAACTTATCCTAATTAACTTACTTTGATGTGCTGTCGTTAGTTTCCTTAAAGTCTCGGAAGATACAAATTCGTATTAGAAAAAGCGTGTTATACATAATTTCGTTGCTTCAATCAAACAGATTGTACATTGCCTTTTTATCCATTAAACTTCATTTTGCCGAATTTGTTCATGAATCTTGTTGCAAAGGACCTTTAACAATAATTGCAGAAAGTTAAACATGAGACTTTTAATGTTTAATATCAAAAATTTAATCATAATCAGTACCTAGATTTTTATTTGCTTATGCAATTTTACGGTCAATTTGAAATTATTATAATGATAATAATTTATTACGCTAAGTTTTAATAATAAATTTTAAGCTAGTTTTGCATTACATTTTCAATTTCACTTAAACGAGAGATTTTAACTTTAAGGGGATTTTTTAAACTGCGGATGTTGTGAAACAAAAGAAAAACATAACAATCATTTAGGGAAAAATGAAACGATAAAAAGGGGCACTTCGATACATAACTTTAAATATTGAACATTAATATTGAACAACAAACTTCAAATAACATTAATTTTTAAACTCACTTGTCTTAATTGATAATCAGGAATAAGAAGCAACTTTATGTGATCTCCGTTGCCAAATAATTTTCCTAATCTCTTTTTCTTTTGTGTGTCTTTGATACAAAGTTGAACACCTTTTTCCGCGACGGAACTTAATTCACTAACTTCCTGCCACGTATGAGACCAATCGACCTATAAAATAAAAAAATAATGAGCATTAAAATATAAAAAATAATGAGCATTAAAATATAAAAAATATTAAATGGATCTTTTTTACTCTTAAATCTATAAATATGTATTTTTTTTTAAAAAAAAAGAAAAAGTGACATGCTCATAAATTTATAACATATCAAATAAAACAGTTATAAAAAAATGTTTCAGTTTACTGACCTTCCAGCCTCCGAAGATATCATTTCGCTCTAAGTACGCTATTCTTTTATCCGTTAGAAGAACAATGTCTTTATTTATGTACAAATGGTAAAAATAAATGTCAGTATTCGCATACTTTCCTTTCTCCAATTCCTGCAAAAAATAAATGTGTATCACAATAAAGAGGGACATTTTTCTTAAAGGTCTTAAGAAATCTTAAAATGTAAGGTACTAAAAAAATTCAGCTACAAGTATTTAGACTTAACAATTAACAAGTATTTAGACTTAACAATTAAATAGTATTTAGAGTTAACAATTAACAAGTATTTAGACTTAACAATTAAATAGTATTTAGAGTTAACAATTAACAAGTATTTAGACTTAACAGTTAACAAGTATTTAGACTTAACAATTAACAAGTATTTAGAGTTAACAATTAACAAGTGTTTAATTCAAAAGTATTTTAATTAAAATTAATTCATTTAAAATTATCATAAAAGACAAAAGTGTAAAAATTATGTTCTTCAATAAACTAATGATATAAACAAATTCAAAAAACTACTGCACAGTTGTATGTTTCAAATATATTAAAATTAAAACAGTTCATTTAAACTGAGTAACCTTTTGCAACTTTTGTTAGTTTATATATTCAAATTATTTCTAGAATAAAAAACTTACACAAAGAATTTTATTGCCCTCGGCTTCGGTACGAATGTAGGGCCTTACTAAATTATCATGTTGGAAAAATCTAGGCGGTCTGACTCGTTTTGCTTCTTCACTTAATTCAGTTGCACTGCAAAATAAAAAATATTGAGTAAATAGTACGTGAATATGTTTTATTTTAATTATAAGTGAATGTATTTTGTTATAATTATACGTGAATGTATTTTATTTTAATTACACGTGAATGTATTTTATTTTATTTACACGTGAATGTATTTTATTTTATTTTCACGCGAATGTATTTTATTTTATTTACGCGTGAATGTATTTTATATACGTGAATGTATTTTATATACGTGAAGGTATTTTTAATTACCGTGATTACACCGTCTCAAAATAAGCTAAAAAATACAATACAAAAATATTTAATGTCAAATTTTACCGTCTTACGGCTCCGAAGGATCCACTTGCGAAATCAACAACACCAGCAGTAGGTCTGGTAACAAGACCCACCACCCCTTTTCCAAAACCTTTGAAGAAACCTTCTACACCCTCTTCCCTTGCACCTGACAAGGGCTTTGTTACGACACCAGTCACTCCATCAAATACGCCCTTTATTTTAATAAATAAACACAATTCAATAAATTGAATAAAATGCAATTAGAAATAAATATTATAAAAGAAAGCAATAATATTATTATCTACCATTACTAATCCTTTGCCACTTCTGGCAAGACCTTCTTGAAGATTAGCAGGTTGCTTGTTAAGTTGCTCTTGCCTCTTTCTCTGATAATCTTTATCAAACGTTAAAGCTGCAAGTCCCTTGCCTGAAATCAGTAGTTCATGTTAGTTTATAGTGTACAAGAATTATTAGAATAGTAACAAAACAATAATAAAAGCAAGAAGGTGAAAATAACAATAAGATAAAAATAAGAAAATAATAACAAGATAATTAGTAAATAATAAGAAGATAATACGAAGATAGAACGAAGATAGAACGAAATTGAACGAAGATAGAACGAAGATAAAGCGAAGATAGAACGAAGATAGAACAAAGATAGAACGAAGATAGAACGAACGAAGATAGAACAAAGATAGAACGAAGATAATACGAAGATAATACGAAGATAATATGAATATAATACGAAGATAATATAAATATAATACGAAGACAATAAGAAGATAATAAAAAGATAATAAAAAGATAATAAGAAGACAATAAGAAGACTAAGATTATAAATTACCCATGGCTCCTGTGATTTTAGAAACAGCTCCAGCCATTCCGCCAACAGTGTGACCCAACATGCTTCTAACTCCAAGGAACAAGCCTTCAGCAAATTCTCCAGGTCCCTGGATTGCTCCTTGGAAAGGTTCGTAAAACAGATCTTCAATTCCTTTCATTGTACCAACTACAAGTCCGTAAGGATTTCCAATAACATCCAGACCCAAAATTAAAACATAAGCTTGCTTGATTGTTTGTCCTACATAATGATTTGTCGCCTCTGATATCAACTGTTTATGTGTCATGAACACATATTCTCTCTCAAAATAGGCCAATCTGAAACATTTTTTAAATTATAATTAGATGATCTCAATATTTTTTAAATTATAATTAGATGATCT